>JALGBA010001324.1:0-139821 GCA_023970755.1 Azemiops feae | reverse complement strand
TGTTTTTATTGTTTTAAACCTTTTTAACAATAAACAGCTGGTTTATATTTCTCCCGGAGATCGAGGACTGTGTTATTGAACAGATATGCCTGGGATTCGTATTATATATATATATATATATATATATTTGTTTTCTGAGGTTTTCACGGGTGTTTGTATGTAGGTCTTTGGTAATTCGGGTTTTCTCCCGTGTAAAATTGGAAGTGTCTTGGCGACGTTTCGACGAAGTCTCATTCGTCATCTTCAGGCTGGTGTCTCTTCGGCCTCGTGCTTCTGGAAGCACGAGGCCGAAGAGACACCAGCCTGAAGATGACGAATGAGACTTCGTCGAAACGTCGCCAAGACACTTCCAATTTTACACGGGAGAAAACCCGAATTACCAAAGACCTACATACAAACACCCGTGAAAACCTCAGAAAACATATATATATATATATATATATATATATTCAATAACACAGTCCTCGATCTCCGGGAGAAATATAAACCAGCTGTTTATTGTTAAAAAGTTTAAAACAATAAAAACAACTATTTACAATATTAAAACAACTTAGCTTTCGCTGGTCCTCTGCCAGCGTCCTCAGAGTAAAGTTTTGGGGTGGAAATTACTTTTATAAACCTTGCTAGCCTAACTGCTTACTCATTGACCGTGTGATAGGGCCATCCGTCCTGGCTGACCGTAATTGCCTTAATTGTCCCGCCTCCTCTTTTTTGCACTCCAGTTCTCCAACCTTCCTCCCTCCCATCCTTGTCAATCCCCTCCTTCCTGGCGTTGCCGCCGTTGGCTTGCTTTCCAGCTGCTCCCCCGTACTCGTTCTGGCCCTTACACCCAGATCCGGTGTCTTAGATGCCTTCCCATTGCCGCTCCCCTCCTTTCCATCCCGTTTGTCTGCCCGTTGTTCCTGTCTTCCACTATCTATCCCTATTAGTGCTATTTCCTCCGATTTCCTTCCGCGCTTGGATGTGCGTGCGCACAGCCGTATCCCGTCCCTCTGCCTCGTCTGCCTACGATCAGCTGGGCTATCTGCCGGCTCACTCCTGAATTCACCTCCTCTCATCCTTGCAGATCCTATCCTTCCTAATGTTTCTGCCGTTGGTGCGTTAGCCAACTGCCTCACCTTCCCCCCCTCCTTCTTATCCCTTTGAACCATCCGCTGTACCTGCCTTCCATTATCTATCCCCCTGGGTCCTATTCCTTCCAATCTTTCTGCATGCCTGGGTGTGCGCATGCACAGCCGCATCCTATCCTTCTGCCTCATCTGCCTAAGCTCAGCTGAGCCACCTGCTGCCTCGCCCTCAGTTCCACCCTCTCCCTTCCTTACCGATCTTATCCTTCCTGGTGTCATCGCACCTGATGCGCCTTCCACCCCCACCCCCACACGCGTTTTGGGTCGCGCGGCTAGGTCTGGCATCCTCACTGCCCCCCCATTGGCCATTCCGGGCCGCACGTCCAGATATGCTTTTAATGTCTGATATGCCGGGGGCAATTCTACGTGTCGATTAATCGAGCCCGCATCTGAGAACCAGGCCTCCTTCAGTAGGCGCCCTCCTTTGGAGGCATCCTGGGCGATGGCTTTTGCCCCCATGAAGTCAAATGAGTGTCCATTATTCACCATATGCGTCCATATTTGGGAATACTGCTCCTGCCTTTTGACGGCCAATTTGTGTTCATGTACCCTGGTTTTTATCCGTTTGGCCGTCTCTCCCGTGTAATTACAATTACGGCAATTACGGTCAGCCAGGACGGATGGCCCTATCACACGGTCAATGAGTAAGCAGTTAGGCTAGCAAGGTTTATAAAAGTAATTTCCACCCCAAAACTTTACTCTGAGGACGCTGGCAGAGGACCAGCGAAAGCTAAGTTGTTTTAATATTGTAAATAGTTGTTTTTATTGTTTTAAACTTTTTAACAATAAACAGCTGGTTTATATTTCTCCCGGAGATCGAGGACTGTGTTATTGAACAGATATGCCCGGGATTCGTATTTTTGCAGTTATCAAAGACATATATATATATATATATATATATATATATATATATATATATGTTTTCTGAGGTTTTCACGGGTGTTTGTATGTAGGTCTTTGGTAATTCATAGTTAATATAAGTTAATATATATATGTTTTCTGAGGTTTTCACGGGTGTTTGTATGTAGGTCTTTGGTAATTCATAGTTAATATAAGTTAATATAATACTAAACAATTGTAATCACTAATGCTAACAATAATCATAAAATTGAAGCTTAGTCAGTAAATATCATTCATCCTGTTAAACTTCACAATCCTTTTTACTCTAACGTAATGCTAGCCATTGATAATTTTTTCCCCATGTTCTAAAATACACTGAATCCTCTTTCTCTTTAATCTCTAAAGTTAGTCTGTCCATTTCTGCACATTCTAAAATTTTCATAATTATAATCTGGTCAGGTGGTAGATTTTCATTTTTCCAAAATTGGGCAAATGCAATTCTCGCAGCTGTCAATACATGTAATATTAAGTATTCATTCTCTTTGCCATAATTAAGTCCTAAAATTCCTAACAAAAACAGTTCTGGCTTAAATTCTATCTGTATTTTGGTCATCTTTTCCAGCCATATATGAATCTTAAACCAAAATTTCTTAGCATTAGGACATATCCACCAGATATGATAGTAAGTACCTGGTTTTTGTTTACATTTCCAACAGATGTTCGATACATTTTTAAACATTTTCGTTAATCTAACTGGTGTCATATGCCATCTATAAAACATTTTATATAAATTCTCTTTATATGAAGCTGCTTTAGTAAGTTTAATATTTCTCTCCCAAAGCTTTTCCCAATCTTCTAAATCTATACAATGTCCAAAAAAGTTTGCCCACACTATCATTGTTTCTTTTACTTGTTCTTCTTCCATCTTCCAGCTTAGTAGAAATTTATAGAGCTTCTTAATCAGGTTTTCATCTGTTTTCAAAAGTGTTTTATCAAATAATGTCTGTTCTTTATAAAAGCCCATTGATTTTACATCTTTTTCATATCTTGTTTGAATTTGTAAATAGGACCACCATGTTAAGTCAATGCCTTGTTGTTGAAGAGTTTGTCTGTATTTAAGTTTTCCATCCTTATCCAAAATGTCTTTATAAGTGACAAGTTTGTCGTAGTTAATTAAATTTGGATAAGCAAACGCTTCCATTGTTGAAAGCCACTCAGGTATTTTCATATAAATTTTATGTTTGATTTTCTCCCACTCTGAAAACAAAACATTCCTTGTGGCATGATTTTGAAAATATTTATGTACTTTGTTTTTCTTATACCATAAGAACGCGTGCCAACCCAGTTGCAAATCATGCCCCTCTAAGTAAAGAAGTCGTTTATTTCTCAATGTGATCCATTCTTTAAGCCAAAGCAGAATAGATGCTTGGTAATAAAGTCTCCAATCTGGAAGTCCAAAACCCCCTCTGTCTTTGGTTTCTTGTAACAGTTTGGTTTTAATTCGTGCTTTCTTCCCTTGCCATATAAATCTCAATATTGTTGTATTTAAATCATTGAAAAATTTCTTGCCCAATTTGACAGGGGCCGTTTGAAATAGGAAGAGTAGCTTCGGTAAGATGTTCATCTTCACAGTCGCTATTCTTCCTAACAATGACAGTTGGAGGTTTTTCCACTTTTCCAAATCTACTTTTATTTGTTTCATTAATCTTTCATAGTTACAGTATCTTCTTTTAATGTTGTATATTTTGATGTTAAGTGGATACCTAAATATTTGACTTTTTTAGCTATTTGAAGATTTGACCCTTTTGCAAGTTGAGTTTTCTGTTTGTCTGTTAGGTTTTTTGTTAATACCTTAGTCTTTTCCTTATTTATCTTCAGGCCTGCTACTTCTCTCCAGCCGCCACATGTTGCCGGCCGCCAGCAGTTCCAGGCTGCGGCTCTGCATGACTGCTACATTCCCCTCTCCGGCCCTACAACGTGGCGGAGAGGGCGAATGGGAGCCGGCCGATGCTCGGCTTGTGCCACTGTCCACTCCCATCTCCGTGCCTTTCATCCCACAGGCCAGGCATACCCTGGGGCGCTAGGCTTACAAAACGCCAAGGCCCAAGCTTCCTCGCATGGTGCAGCAAAGCAGAGCCGGATGAGGAGAGGCTCGGCAAAGTGGGGAATGGCCGGGCATGACGGGCGAGGCTGGGAGGGGTGGGGCGGGGCGGAGTGAAGCAAATGAGCTGCAGCTGCTGCTTTAAACCACCAGCCCCCGAGCGCTCGCCGTTTCCTGTGCGTGCACCAGGAGGGCGCCCAGCCGGGTTGGGGTGGGCCAGGGCTGGGGCAGCGGGGGCCGGTCCCTTGCCATTTCTGGGACAGCCTCGGGGGGGGCAAATTTGAGCCCTCCCCAGCCCGCGGGCCTTGTGTTTTACATGTCTGAGCTACAGCTTTGGTGGCTCTGTAGGCTCTGTAGGCACCTGCTGCTTTGGTGGCTCTGCCTACAGAGCCACCAAAGCAGCAGGTGGACCACCGGAGGCTCGGGGAGGGAGGGTGCTAAAGTGGGCGGTCGGGCCATTTTTTTACTAACCTGCCTTTCAGCTGCATTCCATTTCTTCATTCGCTTCTCAGCCTTCGCTTACTGTTTTTGAGCCAGGTCTCGCCCAATCTGTACTTGTACCTTTGATTTTTCCTGCCTAAATGTAAAACTTTGCTTTTCTCCACATTGAAACTCATTTTGTTGGATAGGGCCAGTGGTGGGATTCAGCCAGTTCGCACCAGTCCGGCAGAACCGGTAGCTAATTTTTTGTTGCCCAGGCCCAGAATGGACTTCCGGAAGCGGCATCCACACAGAGAACCGGTTGTTCACATATTTGAATCCCACCACTGGATAGGGCCCATTGTTCAAGTTTGTCAAGATCTTTTTGGCTCCTGAGTTTGTCTTCTGGGGTGTTGGCTACTCCTGTCAGTTTGGTGTCATCTGCAAATTTGATGAGTTCCCCTTCAATTCCCTCATCTAAGTCATTTATGAAGATATTGAAGAGTACTGGGCCTAAGACGGAACCTTGTGGTACCCCGCCGCTTACTTCTCTCCATGTGGATGTGGTGCCATTGAGGACTACTCATTGAGTACGGTTTGCCAGCCAGCTACAGATCAATCTGGTGGTGATGTTGTCTATTCCACCTTTTTCTAGCTTACCAAGGAGTAGGTTGTGGTCTACTTTATCAAATGCCTTACTGAAGTCTAAGTATACTACGTCCACAGTATTTCGCTGGTCTATTAGTTCAGTCACTTTGTCAAAGAATGAAATAAGATTGGTTTGGCATGATCTGTTTTTAACAAACCCGTGCTGGCTAGTAGTTATAAATTTGTTTGCTTCTAGTTGTTCGCAGATCTGTTTTTTGATTATCTTTTCTAGGATCTTCCCAGGTATTGATGTTAAACTGATTGGTCTGTAGTTTCCTGAGTCCGTTTTTTCCCTTTCTTGAAGAGGGGAACCACATCAGCCCTTTTCTAATCCTCAGGTACTTCCCCAGTGCTCCAGGATTTATGAAAGATGTGGTGTAATGGTTCTGAGATAACATCTGCCAGCTCCTTCAGAACTCTGGGATGTAATCTGTCGGGTCCCGGTGATTTATACTCGTCAAGGTCGGATAGGTGTTCTCTTACCATTTTCTTGCTTATTTTAATTTTTGATTCTAGTTTGTCTTTTGCAATGGTTTTGTTGGCATGTTGGGCTGTGGTTTCGTTTTGTGTGAAGACTGATGCAAAGTATGAGTTAAGCACCTCTGCTTTCTCCCTGTTGCCTGTTACTTCCTTGCCATCTTCTCTCTTTAGTGGACCTACAGTTTCCTTGACTTTTTTCTTGTTGTTAATGTGTTGGTAGAAACTTTTTTTATTATCCTTGATTTCTGTTACAAGTCTTTGTTCGTTCTGAGCCTTTGCTTTCCTGACTTCATCTTTGCATGTTCTGGCTGTCTGCTGATAATCGGCCTTAGTTATGTGCCCCTCTTTCCATTTTTTGCTTTTGTCCTTTTTGTCTTTCAGTTTATCAGATAGATCTTTGTGCAGACATGCTGGTTTCCTCTTGAATTTCTTGTTTTTCTTTTTCAGTGGTATTGTGCTGGTCTGGGCTTTTATGATCGCATTTTTCAGAGTTTCCCACGCTTCTTGGGTTGTTTTCCCCTTTAGGATTTTCATCCATGGGATCTTTCCTAGGTTGCCTCTGAGTTTGTTAAAGTCAGCTCTTTTGAAGTTTAAGACACTGGTTGGATTGTTTTCTTTTTTTTTTCATTAAATTTTTTATTTATTTTCTAATGTTACCATTATATCTTTGAAAAACAACGTGGCGGCTGAGTTACAATGATTCAATTACATACAAATATTATTAATACAAATCTCCAACTATTCAGCCAATATTTCCTCTCTTTTTCTTAATATGTACTGTCTCTTATTAGTATACTTCTTATTCTATCGATCAGATACAAAATAGCTTTCTTACATTTATTCATAATTTTTAGTTTATGTATATCTTAATTGTTTTAATATTCCATCTTTTAGACCATCAATAACCTAATATATTTTCCCAGTTTTAATTTTCCGTTAATATTTAAGTTTAACGTTTAATATTTATCATTTAGTTTTAAATGGCCCCATCTGGTGTTCAGGATACATATCTTATCTATCTCAATTCTACATCAACAGATTGATAATTCAACATAATATTCTTATTTTCATATAATTTCCATATATCTTAAAATTCAGTAACCAAAATTTCTTCCATTTCAACCTTTAGTTTTCATTCTTACCACTACATCAAAACATGTTTATTTACCTTTCATCAATAAATCTTAGCATATATATGTCTTAATCACCTTTATCTAACCTTTATAAGCAACTCAATATTCAAATTTAACTGTTAACATTTATACTTTTAGATTTTAATTAGCCAGAATTTTCCTTTTCTTCAATTCATAACAACATCTTATATTCAAAATACACATCTTATCTACTTGGATATTTTCTATATTCTATTTTAAATCTCGTAAGTAGGTCAAGATCCCCTTCTTCTTCAGTCTTATTCTTGCTTTCTTTCTTTGCCAGGTCGTCTTCCATGTCCGCACTTCTGAGTCGTCAAACAGTTCTCCTTGTATTGTTATATGTATTGTGTGATGTTGAAAAGACCATCCAGTCACCATTTTTTTGAGAAGTCTAGCAGATCTGGCAAGTCTAGCAGGTCGTCTCTTTATTTTCCCCTCTCGATGTAGTTGTCCTGAAATATTTATCTTTTCTTCCATCTGTTCCTCTTCTTGATCCTCAGTTTCCTTCTCATTTATGTAGTAGGCTTTTTCCTCCATCCATATTGTCAGATTTTTTTCTGAGTTTTCCATTGTCTGTACTTGTTGGGCTGTTAAATCTTCTGTCATAATATTTAATTGTTCAATTTTTTCTGTAGTATTCTGTATAGTTGATTTTTTAGTTATAATCAAAGTTTGAGTCTGCATATCTGAGCTGCTTTCTCGTTTTTCTCTGAAAGCTCTCATTTCATCACCAGCTGTAAGAAGGATTTGATAGGTTGTTTTTAGCGTATCAAGAATTTGTGCCAAATTTTCCTCCATAAAAAAAGTTTGTTCCTGGTCTTCTTCCATAATGATGAAATAAATTAAAGGCTTTTGCAGTTGTCGTTTTTCCCCCCCTCAATAGATAAAAAGCACAGCTAGGTCTCTCACAGCTGGTGTTCAAGGTTACATAAATCTTATCTTATTTTCTGAATTGTCAGCCAAATCTCTTAAAGAATAACAGCTTGCAGTTTCAGGTTTGGCCACAAGATGTCACTCCACTATTTAAAAATTTCCTTTAAATCTCAAAGTTATTTTAATCCTTTCAGTTTTTCTTCTATTTTATGAGGAAAAACCCCAATCTTCAGTAAAAATAGTAAATAAAGAAATAGATAGTAAAGAATCTTTTAATCCACAAATTTTAAGGAATAAAGTTCCAATTGGGATCCAGTTATTTTTTCAATGTTTTAGGCTCCCCTGGATAGTCAGTCGCCGCTGTTTCTGGAGGGAGGGCTAAAATCCCCCTTCCCTCTCCACAGGGGGGAAAGTACTTTAGCAGCTTCCGTAGGTAAAAGAAGAAGTTAGAATATAAGAGAGGTAGATCTCACCCAGTCTCTTCCACGCTGCTTTAATGTTGCCTGATGGTAAGTGTGACTTCGGCTGTCCACAGCCTAGTGACCGGCCATATTTCTATGGCCGGTCTTTCGTCCGCCAGTTCGGAGGGAATGCCGGCTCTAACGGGAGAGCTACCGCTCTCCAGCGAGAGCCCCTCCTTGCTGGTCGCCTCTTTGGGGCGACTTTTCGGCCCTTTTAGGGGCCCCCAGCGATGCAAAACTGGACGTGTGAGACGGAGCTTGTCTCACAAGCGTCCATGGCGGCCGCGTCGGCAAACCGGAAGTCTGGTTGGATTGTTTTCTATTGCTATTGTTTGCATTATGTTAAATTCCAGTATGACGTCGTCACTTTCACCCAAGGGTCCGGCAATTTCAATTCCCTCTATCACTTCTTCTCGATTAGTAAGGATTAAGTCCAGTATAGCTTTACGTCTAGTTCACACCTCCACCTTTTGGGTTACAAATTTGTCAGCTAGGTTGGTTAGGAATCTGTTTGATCTCCCGCTCACTGCAGAGTTTGTCTCCCAGTTGATATCTGGATAGTTGAAGTCTCCCATTACTACTGTGGTATGCTTCCTACATACATTTGTTAACTGGTTGGCAAAGAGTTCATCTATTTCTTCTGATTGGTTGGGTGGCCTGTAATATACACCTGTGGCAATGTCACTTTTTTTCTCTTTTATATTTACCCATATACATTCTGGAGAGATTTTATCTTTGATCATGTGCATTTCTGTAGATATGTAGTGTTCTCTTACATATAGTGCAACTCCCCCTCCTCTTTTTGTAGACCCGTTTCTTTTGAACAATTTGTATCCATCCATCAGTCCATTCCATCCATGGGTTTCATCCCACCAGGTTTCTGTAATGCCAACTATGTCTTACCCTCCCTCGTGTACTATTGCTTCCAGTTCGCCCTGTTTGTTCCCCAACCTTTGAGCATTTGTATATAAGTATTTAAGACTTTTATGCCTGTCCATGGGTATATTTCCTGCATCTCCTGATTGTTGTTTGAGTTTTTCTTTTTTCTCATCACTGCCTACCTCCTTTGTTTGATTCATTTTTTTGGGATTTGTGATTGGTTTTGGGTTCTAGAGATTGGTCACCCTTACCCCTCGATTTTAGTTTAAAGCCCTCCTGATGAGTTGGGCCAGTCTTTTTCCGAGTACATTTTTCCCTGTTTCCCTTGCCAAGAGTCCTTCGCGTAGGAAATGCAGTCCATGATCCAGGAAACCAAAGTTTTCTTGGCGACACCAACCCTTTAGCCAATGGTTTATTTCTAGAATTCTTTTCCCCCTCAATGGATGTTGGCCTTTTGTTGGGAGTACTGATGAGAACACTACTTGTGCAGCTAGCTTCTTAACTTTATTGCCTAGTTGTTTGTAATCTCTCACTATTGTACTCAGGTTCTTTGTTGTGTCGTTCGTCCCAATGTGGAGGAGGAGGAAGGGGTAGTAATCTGTAGGCCTAATTATTTTGGTTAGGTTCTCAGCCACATCTTTGATCTTTGCTCCAGGGAGACAACATACCTCCCTGGATTGTATGTCCGGTCTGCAGATGGATGATTCCGTTCCTTTGAGGATAGAATCTCCTATTACCAACACTCGCCTTCCTTTTTGGGGGGCTGCAGTTTGGGGTGCTTTTCTGTTTATCTCAGGTGTGTTTGTTGATGTGACTTTTGGGGGGATATTTGAAGTTGTTTCTTTGCTAGGTGTCTGCATGTTTTCTTTGAGGGGGAGGTTGTGGGTCTGTGTGTTTCCATCTAAGGGGAGAAATCAATTGCTCAGTTTTAATGGAGCTGCTTCTGGTTGGGTTGGATTGGGCAGAAGGGGTTTGTTAGTTGTATGCTGCTTCTTTCTTTGAGTATTGTGTTTCCTTCTATGTGTGACATACCTCCATTTGTCTTCCTCCAAGGGTTTATCAGTAGGGTCAAATCCTCTGGGAGTTATTTGTTCATTATTTGGTTGGTTTGGGTGGAGCTTTCTTTTGTACGTTGGGGTTTGGCTAGGGTTGCCTCTAAGTTCCTTACTTTTTCCTGTAGTAGTTAACATAGTTTACATCTAATGTATGTATAGTTTGGGTGTTCTTTGGGCATAAGCGCATACATGGAACATGTATTGCATACCACAATAGTATCAGTTACCTGTTCCATGAGTTTGTTGTTTGAAAATCCCTCTTTTTGGTTGGTGGATGTGCTTTGCTGTTAGCCTTGTTTCTAGCTTGTCTGTTCTAGGTATTTATGCCTATTTTTCCATCCTTTTTTCTGCCTGTTTGTGCTTGTTTTTGTGCCTTGTTATTTTGGTATAGATAAAAGTGTGTGGTAGTATGCCCTTTGGTTTTAAGAGAAAAAGTTGCAGTTTGTATTGAGGTTAAAAGTTAATGTTAGGATAGGGCACGGGTGTCAAACCCGGGACGTCACGTGACGTGTCGCGACGTATCGCGACTTTTTTCCCATTGCCGGCAATGGGGTGGGTGCGGTTTTGGCGTGACGCATCCGGCCTGCAGGCCAGCAGTTTGACACCCCTGGGATAGGGCTATTTAATGAAGGGAAGGGCTACTTTCTCCTCAACAAGCTCCCTCGGGGAAAGGAGCCAAGTCTTTGAGGGAACAAAAGGACAAAAGTCTGAGCACATGGCTAGCCCCTCCCCAAGTCTCACCAACAAAGGAGTTAGGCCTGCATGGGAAGCCCCTCCCCACCAACTCTGGGGGATAAAAAGAGCCAGCCTAGTCCTTTTGAGTCATTTTTGGATCCCAGACTTGGCGGCTTCTGTCCCTCTGGCTAGTGCCTGGCAGCCTAGTAGTGGACGCTGGATAAGTGTGGATGTGTGTGTGTGTAAGAGCAAAAATATATCACTAAAAGTTTGCTGTTATTTTAAATTCACTGGGTCTCTTTGTATTTTAAAGAACAATTTGTGCCTCAGTGTTCAGTTGATTTGGGATTAAGTGTGGCAGTTTTCCAGGCCTGTGAGTGTGTGTGTGAGTGACCATAAGCTGAACCTGAGAGCACACTTCTGTAACATTTTATGGTGTCAGAAGTGCGATACACAGATTAGACCCTTTGAATTTATTGAGATTTCAGTTATGCCTTTGTGGAAATTTGGGGATGCCCAGCAAAAGGGTGCTTTGTCACTGCCTGCCTCCCAGGCGACAGCTCCACTGGAGAATCCTGAGGAGGGGAAATGGGTTTGGTATATTGTGAAGTGATGGAGAAACTTATTAAGAAGTTGGAATTGCCTATTGGTGATTTGCAGGAGAAAATGAAGTCAGTGCATTCAGGGAGAGATATTAAGGTAGAATATGGGAAGCTGTACAAATTAAGAGGAAAGAAACAGAAAGATGTACCTGGAGTGTTGGCAGTAATATTGGGGGTTGGGCTGTCCCAAATGGATCAGCTCCTTAGGCAATTGCGATCAGAGAACTGCTCTTTAAAAGGAGACTTGGAGCAACTCAAAAATAACCACCATGTTTTGCAGGCTGATTACCAGCTGCAAAAGAGCCAAATGGTAGAACTAAGAGAGACCTTGGCTCAATTGAAGGATAGTTTAGTAAGGGAAGAAGAATGGCAACAAAAGCATGCTGTGCAAGAATTAAAAATTGAAGCTTTAAAGGATCTTGTGCAGACCTCCACTAGGAATAAGCACCCAGCTTGTGGAGAATGTAGTAAGGTTGGGGAGCTGCGCAGACAAATAAGGCAGCAATCTTAACAAATTGCCTGCTTAACAGGCTCAGATCATGATGAAATCCCAGACTATTTCTCTGTTGGGAAGGAGCCCTTGAAGGAATTAAGCAGTAAAGTTCCTCAGGCTTCAATAGCAGTAGTGGAAACCCGAGCACAAACAAGGCACAGAAATGCCCAAAACCAGCAATGGGAAGAGTGGGAACAAGTAGTTACTCATACTCCTTTATCAGGAGGTGAGCTGAAACAGATTGTTACAGATCTGAGGGCCTTGAGTCCTGATCCACTCAAATGGACCTGGAGGCTACATCAACTGAGCCTCCAGTACAATTTATCTGACCAAGCAATTGAGCGGGTCATATTAACCTATCCTGAAGTCCACACCAAATGGCACACCTACCAGAGAAATCCTAATTCCCCCAATCCTGGTGACCGCTTCAGTGTCTTACAAGGGCTCCAAAACATGGTGCAGGACTTAATGTCTGGCACCCAATTACAACTTAAAGCCATTGAGGATCGGCAGGGGAAAGAAGACCCTTTAGAATTCTGCCATTGCTACTTATGGTACCAGTTCATAGCTGGATTAGAGCCCCCTAATAATAGGGATGAGGGGCAAACTATGAGTGTCATTATGCAGTGCCCATGGAGCAATCAGTCTTTAAAAAGAGTGCTGGGTGGGCTGCAGCATCCTGAGTGATCCTGGATTGGGTGAGTAGATGCAGCTTACCCATTAGACTTAGCCACTTTGGAAATAGATTTGTGAGAAGCAAGGAAAGCTGTTGAAAATGTTGGGGAGGAAAGTAAAGAATGTGAGGGAGGTGCAAGTGATAAAAGAAAGATGGGAAAGACAATAGGAATAGAAATTTGTGGCGCAACCAAGGGCAGAGAGTGGTGAATGGAGATGAGTGTGTGCAGATATGGCGAAAGCTGAGAGATTTGGGGAAAAACATGGAGAGATGGGATAGGGCTTATACTAGAAGCTTGAAGGAGCAGGTGGAGCAGTTAGAAAGAAATCAGCAAGAAACGTGTGGATCAAAGGAGGAAATGGAGGAAAGATGAAGGAGAAAGAACTGCCTTTCTCGCTGCTCCAGCAGGAACTGAAACAATTAACACAAGCTTTAAATAAAGTTTCAGTTCTAGCTGTAAAGGGGGGGGAAGGAAACTGCAATCTCAGATCCTGAGGCAACTGCAATCTCAGATCCTGAGGAAACTGCTATTTCAGACCCCCTCTTAGTTAATTTCTAGGGCTGCCCCGCTGCTGTAATAAGTAAACACATGGGTCTTGACTGACAGTATCGGGGAAAAATTTTGAAAGACCCTAAAGGTGTGAGGCACTACCTTTCTGTCTTAACCCGCCACGGTCCTAAATGGGCTCTGTTAGACACTGGAGCTGAAACTTCTGTTATTAAACATTTTCCTTTAGGTAGTAAGCAGATTTCATCTCTGCTAGTGACCTCCTACAATGGAGAACAAAAGACTGTAGCATGCTATAAATTGTGGATCAAAGTAGCTGGGGTTGAGGTCCCACTTAAAGCTATTTGGGACTCCTATATTGAGGACCTTATATTAGGACAAGATTGGCTAATAGAAAACAGAGGTTGGTTTGACCCCTATTCTGGATGTCTGTATCAGTTAGCACCAGGAGTGGTAGGGCATGTTCCTCACTCTAAACAGATATCTATTGCAGCCCTATCTGCCTCACAAATCTCTGATTGGGAAGCTTTGGTTCCAGGGGTTAACCAAGCCAATCTCAGTAGAGATTACTGGGCCCCATGTACCACCCCAGAAACAGTATCCATTTCCAAAGGCTGCTGAAACAGGGATTGCAGATATTATTAGTGAATTAGAAAAGGAAGGTTTCCTGAAAAAACAGGTAAGCTCCTTTAATAGCCCACAACAAAATTCTCACTTTAGGATCCAGAGGTTTATTTCAATTTAACACACAAATTCAGTACTTACATTTCAACAACTTATTGCAATAAGGACCAAATGGACAGCAGTCATTAAGTGTGATGGCTGTGGCCAGGTGGCAACACCCTCATCTTTGAGGCAGGCTTTATACCTTAGCACTGTGCCCACCCCTTGACATTCTGGTGACACCCAATAGCCATCCCATTCCCCTTTTCTTGTTAAAACCATCATCATATGACTTTCTGGAACGCTTCCTTTGCTACTTCCCTTTTCTCGGAACCGACCTCCGGGTCAGCTCCCTGTTCCTGGAACTGACCACTGGGTTAGTTCCTTCTTCTTCTGTTGTCCTGGTTACCGAGCCACTTCCCTGTTCTACCCTGTCCTTGTTCTAACCACTACCTTCCTCACTACCGTTTTTACACGTGTCATTGCAGAAGTCGTACCCAGTAGCAAAGGTCAGTTCTTCTTTTCTCATACATTCTTGTCCTATGTTCCATTTTTGTTAAGAAATGTGTGCCGACCACAAACTGTCACCATTTCCTACTGAAGGTCAACAGCAAGCGAAAGCTGTTAGCAAGTTCAAATCTAAGCTATAATTGATAATACCACCCATAAAATAGTTATCGATATATTTTCCTTTCACACTTAGCAGTGGTAAGTACAGTATATACCAGTGGTGGCGAACCTATGGCACGGGTGCCAGAGGCGGCACTCGGAGCCCTCTCTGTGGGCACACGTGCCGTTGCCCCAGCCTTGCCTCCCCCCGCGACCCCCTCCTCACCAGCAGCCCCCCTGGAGGAGAGTTGCCCCTGAGCGTGGACCACGCGGAGCAGTGCAGTCAAGGACATGGCAGCCAGGCAGCGTAGACAAGACTCTGCCCACATGCCCCATCGCGCACAGTTGATGCTGCAGGGCGCGGGCAGAGGGCATGGCCGCCATGGCGCAGCTGGGCGATCTGCAGCGGGCCCTGGAGGCAGTGAGTGGCCCTGTGGGCAGGCGGGGTGGGGGCGGAGCAGGGGCAGGGCAGGGGGTGGAGCGGGGGCAGGGCCAGTTTTTGGGCACGCGGTCTCTAAAAGGTTCACCATCAGTGGTATATACGGAAAATTCACTTTTCTTTCTATGCAGCCAGGTATGTGTATCAACCAAAGATAGTGTGTCTAACTGAATAACACGTTTGAAATGGATATGAGTCCAATGCCTTATTTATTTTTGTTTAATTTATTTGGGAAACCTATATGGCTGCCCACTCACGGCAACTCTGGGCAGCTTATAAGCAGTAAAAACACTATTAAAAAAAAACCACTCTGGGTTCCCCAGGCCCACTGGCAAAACCAAGTCTTCAGGGCCTTACAAAAGAGTGTCAAAATGGGGGCCAGTCTAATTTCTGCAGGGATGATATTCCAAAGGGAGGGAGCCACCACAGAGAAGACTCTGAATATTCATGTATTATTCTCTTTCTCTCTCTCATACACACAGACACACACACACAAACACACAGTGGATATAGAAAGTCTACACACCCCTGTTAAAATGTCAGGTTTCTAAGATTAAAAAAATCAGACCAAGATAAATCACTTCAGAATGTTTTCCACCTTTAATATAACATATAAGGTGTACAAGTCAATTAAAAAACAAACTGAAATTGCTTAGTGGGGAAAAACTAGAAAAACTAGAATAATGTGGTTGCATAAGTGTGCACACCCTCTTATAAGTAGGGATGTGGCTGTGTTCAGAATTAACCAATCACATTGAAACTGATGGTAAATAGTCAATACACACCTGCCATCAATTAAAGTGGCTCTGATCAAGCCCATATAGGTAATCCCCGAGTTACGAGCGTTCCCTTAGCAAACATTCAAAGTTACGCAATAAGTGCCCCCTAGTGTTTATGAAAAAGTCCTGAAATTACGAATGTTGCCGCACCATGGCAGTCGTTCGCCCTTACGAACGACCGCAGTGGCACTGCAACATTCACCCTACCTATTCCCTCCCTCCCCCCCCCCCAGGTCTCCCTAGACAATAGGCCTATGGATACTCACCTTGCGAAGATCGAGAGGTCCTTCGCTTTCTTGGCTGTTTCGCTGCTTCCTTCGGTGCGTTCGCAGAGAATGGAGGCCTAAAGTAACGCAAGATGGCGCAAGATCAATGGCGCAAGATCTCACGCTACTGACCTCGCGTGATCTCATGGTAGTTTAAGCCTCTGTTCTCTGCAACAGAGAACGGAACGGAAGCCGGGGGAGAACGGACCTCCGGAGGCATGCAAAAGCCTCCGCCAGCCTCCATTCTGGGTGTTGGAGGCTTGGAGGAGGCCTTCGAGGCCCAGAACGGACCTCTGGAAGCACGTGGCCACCGCCCATGGCCTCCGTTTTGGGCCTGGGAGCCCCGCTGAAGCAGCCCCCGGCGTCCTTTCCGGGCAGCAGCGGCCCAGAGGAGGCTTCTGGCACCCAGATCGGGCCTTTGGAGCCCCGCTGAAGTGTCCCCTGGCGTCATTTCTGGGTGTCAGAGGCCTTTTACAGGCCACTGCCGCCTGGAAAGGATGCCAGGGGATGCTTCAGCGGGGCTCCAAAGGCCTGTTCTTGGCCTCGGAGGCCTCCAGGCCTCCGAAGCCCAGAACGGAGGCTGTGGGCGGTGGCCACGTACTTCCTGAGGTCCGTTCTGGGCCTCGGAGGCCTCCCTCTGCTCTTGCTGGGAGCAGAGAAAGAAACAGAGAGGCTGGAGAGGAGACAGATCTTCACAAAGTGACTCGGCGCGGCAAGATGGGTGGGCCCCCAGGGCAGGGCGCATGAGGTATTTCAGTGGGTTGGGGGAGGCCTTGGGTAGTCTGAAGATGGCCTGTTCCATAACTAGGCTCCCCATGGCCTTCCCCACTCTGAGATACCTCATGTTCACTTAACGAGCTGCGCATTCGCCAATGCATTCAATTAGCGAATGCATGGGCGAAAGCTGGGAGTGAATCACGTTCAAGGTACGAGATTCACTCCTTCAAATCCTTGAGTTACGAATGGAGTGGGCAGGCTCCATTTCATTCGTAACTCGAGGACTACCTCTATAAAGTTCAGCTGTTCTAGTAGGATTTCTCTGACATTTACTCAGTTGACTCTTACAGTAAAAGCCATGGTCTGCAAAGAGCTTACAAAGTATCAAAGGGATCTCATTGTTGGAAGGCATCAGTCAGGAGAAGGGTACAAAATCATCTCCAAGGCATTGGCTATACCATGGAACACAGTGAAGTCAGTCATCAACAGTGACATTACCAAGAATTAGATGTCCCTCCAAAATTGATGAAAAAACAAGAAGAAAACTGGTCTGAGTGGCTGCCAAGACATCTACAACAACATTAAAGGAGCTGCAGGAATTTCTGGCAAGTACTGGTTGTGTACTACATGTGACAACAATTTCCCATAGTCTTCATATGTCTGGGCTGTGGAGTAGGGTGGCAAGATGGGAGACTTTTCTTACAAAGAAAAACATCCAAGGCTGGCTACATTTTGCAAAGACCTATATCAAGTCTGAGAAAAGCATATGGGAAAATAAGTTATGGTCTGATGAGACCAAGGTTGAACTTTTTGGCCATAATTCCCAAAAGTATGTTTGGCACAAAAATAACACTGTGTATCACCAAAAGTACACCATACCCACAGTGAAGCATGGTGGTGGCAGCAGCAAACTGTCAGCAACTGTTGGAACTTTTTCGACTCCATTTCAAAAAAAAGGAGGGGTGTCTGTGTGTACAAAATAAAATTTCATAAGGTTTACACATACCATGGAATTTGGGTGATTTCCTCATCACTTCATGCAATCTCACATGAAGCTATCGATATTTTGCATATTCCCACTTCATGTGAGAACACAAGAATCTTTTCAGATTTATTATCAGATTTCAGCCCAACAAGTATTGCTTGTAGAAATTGTGTGAAAAATATGAAATAATGTATTTTTAAGATTGGTGTTAGCTGTAATTCTGGAGAATGTGAAATATAAAAGACGGTAAATATGTCTAATAAAATATTTCACAGGATATGCCATTAGTTTTATTCTTAAAGTTGGGATAGATGTTTAAATAAATACTAAACACTGCAAAGTTTAACCAACATGTTTCTATTTAAAAACTAATTTCAACCATAGCACTCAGTGACAGCAGTACAATATTTTCTTCACAAAGCGATGAATATAAAAATATGCCATAAATTCATTTGTAAACTAGTATTCTAATACATGAATGTCATAGCAATGCACATCTTTATATAACTTTTTCCCGAGATACTTTGGGTGGTTTTCATGTTATTCTGTTAGATGCATTATCTTTGATCACTTTAAAATAGTGGTGCAAGTGGGATAGTATTATAATTTAAATAATGCAAATACTGGGTAGAGGAACAGCTCTTAAATATGCTTCCTTTGAAAATATGGAACACACACTGTGTTCTTAACCATTTGACTTTTTCTGGTTGAGAAAAGTCAGCTGAAGTTCCATTTAACAATCTACAAAAAGCAGCAAAGTGTTTCAGGAATGTTCAACAAATGATAGAAAGGAAAAGTCATAATTCTGGTTGACTAGACATTGTCTGCAGAAGCATTTGTACATGCTGTAGTCAGTTCACAGTTTCAGTCTAGACACTAATTTGTCTTGGAAGAGCAAATGTCTTTTAAAGTTTATCTTCTATAAGTTTCTTGTTTTAAACTTCTAACATTGCAACATGACTCTCCAGACATTTCATGTATTCTTTCTTCATCAACATTCTTTTGCAGCTTCCCTGAAAAAAGAAGTAAAAAGTGCAAACAGAAATGCTTTTGTGACATGCTACTTAGATAAGGTAGGATGGGGGTGATGCCCTGATAAAGGTCAATATGGAGATAGAAACCAAACATCTTTTTATAAAAGACCTAAGAAAAGCCAAGATAACAAAGACTATACACTGCCCCTTTTTCAAGGGTCGCTTGGCAGTCTGTAGAATTGCTTCATCTCATGCCTTGATTACTGTTCATAATAAAAAGTTCCATGGCCAAATGCCAGTTACTCTGTTTTATGGCAATAAAGGTCTTTGAGGGCCTTGAGTTCCTCAATGAGAGTCTTGTTTTGATTTTCATGCACAGCCACACGATTTTCAAGATATTTGACATACTCCTTCTTCCTATGACACTTACAAGCAGCTTCGCTGGAACCAACACAAAGCAAATGACTACTTGATCAGCTACAGGCAATGAAACCCAGATAGATAGGATAATCTTAGACACCAGAAAAGCTGAACTGACTCAGTAAATGCCAAATCAATGCCAAATCAATAAACCATACAACAGTCACACCATAAATTCAGACCACAATGCTCTGGAGACAATATAGAACAGACAGAAGACACTGCATAACAGAAGTATGAAAAATTGGTTGTAAAATTGATTATGAGACAGTGCTTTACCAAAGCAACTCAAGCTATCACAAAACATGCATCAAAGTCTACAATCCACACATCATCTGTTCACATAATATCCCACTTTTACATGCTTAAACAGGTAGTTCAATCATCTCAGCATATTTCTGCAAAATGTTAGGATGCATCTGGGGAAGCATCCAGGAGAGTCATCACACTACTCCCACTGTTGTGGCCCATGCTCCCAGGGCCCCATGGACCAGGTTTCTGTGGGTACCGGCAGTGGAACCGACAGATCAACCGAGGGGCATGCACAGCGTCAGCCTTCTCCCAGGACATGTCCTTAGGACCATAGCCCTTCCAGTCTACAAGGTACTGGGGTGCCCTCTTTGGAAACGAGTCCATGATGCAGTCCACTTTGTATTCCGGCTGCCCCTGGACTAATATTGGCCCGGGCGGCAGTTCCATAGTTGGGCGAGGAATGACAGGCGCTGCAGGACTGAGGAGAGAACAATGAAAGACCCAAAAGTGGGCAGGCATAGTCAACTGGTATGCCATGGGGTTGATGACCACCTCTACCAGGAAAGGTTCCAAGAATCGATACAGTTTCTGGGACAGGTGCACCGTCGGAAGATGCCAAGTAGACAACCAGACCAGATTGCTGATCGCTGGGGGGGGGGGGGTATGGCCCGCCAGTGCCGATCTGCAAACTTTTTGTAGTCTTCCTTGGCCTGGTCAAGCTGGTCTTGTAACATCCGGTGCACCGCCTGGAGCTCCTGCAAGAAATCCGTGGCAGCCGGTACTGGAGAGTCCGATGGGGCCAAAGGGAACAGATATCTGTAATTGGCCATGAATGGGGACATCTGCATGGACTCATGCTGTGTGTTGTACACAAACTCTGCCACTGCCAACAAGTCCACCCAATTGTCTTGTTGAAAGTTCATGAAGCAGCGCAGGTATTGCTCCAGTACAGCATTCACTTGTTCCATGCCCCCGTCCATCTCTGGATGGTGCACTGATGAAAGGAACACCTGTACCTCCAACAGTTTAAGGAGAGTCTGCCAAAACCAGATTGTGAATTTCATTCTGCAATCTGTTATGCTCGGGGAGGCCATGCAACCGAAAAACGTGCCACATGAACAATTGCACCATTTCCCGTGCCATGGGAAGCCCAGCACATTGGATGAAGTGGAACATCTTTGAAAGCATGTCCACCACCACAAGGATCATCATGGCCCCTTGAGATTTTGGGAGGTCTGTAATAAAGTCCATGAACACGCTCCCCCACAGCCTCTCCAGCATGGGCAGGGGCTGAAATAGACCTGGAGGGGCCCCCGGTTCATTTTTGGCTTTGCAACAGTCCGGACAGGAGGCCACATCAGGACAAACATGGGGCCACCAAAATACCTGTCCCACCAAGTGAAGCATCTTGAACAGTCCAAAATGTCCAGCAGCTGGATTGTCATGACACTGACGCCAAATCAACCCCCATGAAGATCCCTCGGGCATGTAAATCTACCCTCAGTAGTGCAACAGGTCACTTGAGTAAGACCAAGGGCTCAGTTGCCCCCCTGCCAACTGGTCCAGTTCAGATTTTCAGGCCGTTGCAAAGGAGTCTCTCCCTTGCTCGACCCAAATCTGCTCCTTCAGGTCCACCGATGTCTGGGTCACGGTGAACTTCTCCAGGGGAATCACCGTCCAGGGCAACACCTTGTCCTCAGTGTGAGTGTACTTAGGTTTGTGAGATAGTGCGTCAGCTCGCTGGTTCTGACCCCCCCCATACAGTCCTGCTGAAAGAACTGTGTTGTAAACAGGAGATAGGTGGTATCATATCCCTCCCCCTCTGTTGAGAGAGGGCTGTTCAATCTTAATGTAGATGGCCTCTTTGACCCCTCTTTGAATCCAGCGGTCCTCTCTGTCCAGAATATGGACTTTGCTGTCTTCAAGAGTGGCCTTTGTCTTTCAAATGCAGATGGACTGCTGAATCTTGTCCTGATGGGTTCGTTCTCCTATGTTGTGCCATGCGTTTTTGAAATGGTTGTTTTGTTAAGACATGTACAGATCTGCACATGTCTCAAAACAACCGCTTCACAAACACATGGACAGAGAGGACCGCTGGTATGAAAGAGGGGTCAAAGAAGCCATCTACATTAAAATTTACAACACAGTCCTTTCAGCAGTTCCAAAAAGGTTCAACACCCATTTGCACTATTCAGGTGACCCTGAGGGCACAGATAAACCTTCAAGTGGCCTCAACGACTCTCAGAGTGCTAACGACCAAATGACTGCAAGGAATATACCGTGTTTCCCCGAAAACAAGACCTATCCCGAAAATAAGCCCTAGCTTGATTTTTACACATGCACCCAATGTAAGCCCTACCCCCAAAATAAGCCCTAGTTTTGGGGCGAGGCACACATGTAAAAATCGGGGGGGGGGGTGGAGCTGCCCCACGTGCCCCATACCCACTTACCTTTTTTTTTTAATAGATATTTTATTGATTTTCTATTTTCACAAACAAGTGCTCAATAAACAATGTGATGACTGAGTCTATTAATAATTTGGTGATACATATAAGTTTTTCCAACTAAGTCCAATATTACACCCACCAGTACATCCTCTCTTCTTCTGGTAATAACAATTTTTCCGCATTAGGCAAATATAATTCTTATTATTGTTAGTAAACATACAATTGCATATCAACATTTATTACATTTTTCTAATAATAATAATATCAGTTTAAAATAACTTTCCTAGCCAAAGCATATCTTAATTGCATTTGCATTCAATTTCCACATATTTAATCCATATCCTATTTTTGCTTTTTTTGTTTTTCAATTTTAATTTCCCATCCATGTTCAAAGTATCCAATCATTTATAATTTCAAAACAAGTTATATTTGGGCAACCAAAAGAATCCCTTATTCAAAGTTCTTAACATATTCTTATTTCCCTTTTCATATCAAGATATAATATTCTGATTACAAATCCTAACTATCTAGTTATGATAATACTTCTATTTCTAGCAATCTATTCTTAACCATATTCAAACCTCTAATCAATAATATAGCATCCCCTCTAATAGGTCAAAGCTTCTGTTTCCTTCAGTCTTACTCTAGCTTTCTTTCTTTGCCAACTAACTTTCCAAGTTAGTGCATTTGGATCATCAAATAATTCTTCCTCTATTTTTATATATATTATTTGGAACAAGAGAAACTATTTGGTTAAAATGCTTTTGGAAGAGCTAGCTTGTTGATATTCTTCTCTTGTTCCCCACAGTTCTGTTAACGACTTTATCTTCCATTCCATCAGCTCTCCTTTCTTGTCATCCAGTATGTTCTGAAACCTTGGTTTATAAAATGTCTTTTCCATTTCCAATATTATCATTATATCTTCTGAGTTTTCATTTATCTGAGTCTGGTAATTTATTTCCTCCTTTAAATCATCAATATTTGCGTCAGCATTCTCTAGCTTTCCTATTTTCTGGGTTGCTGGTTCCTTCTCTGTAGTTGCCTTCTGAGTTTGTAGATTTGAGTTAGAAAATTGTTCTTTTATCTCCTTTGTGTTATTAGTAACCTGTTCACAAGCTAGAATAATTGTTTTTTGTATTAATTTCAGCATGGAGAGAATTTCTTTCTGTGTTTCATTAGTATTTTCTTGGTGATATGGCAAGTTAGGGCTGCTGGGAACAGATGTTAAGGATAATGTTTTACTATTTAACGCTGAATATGAAACATCCATTTTATTTTATTTTATTTTATTTTAGTTTTATAAGTAGCCTTTATAGATTTATCCAACCGACTGTCCGTTCCTGAATCTCCCCTAAGCAGATATAAGTAAAGTTCAAATTTTTCTGTCCAATAAGAAATATATCCTTTCTGTCCAGGGAGAAAAAAGAATCATTGAGGGTTGTTTAACAGCCAAAATTTATAATCCAAAGTATTCCATATATTTCTTCTACAAAAAAAATAAATCCACAATACAGTTCTGGAAATCAGTATTTATGTTCAAAGTTCAGACAGGCCAAGTTTAAAATGTTTATCATCTCTGCCACATAGATAAGCAGCCCCCAGGCCTGTTCCTTTTTTTTTTCCCCCCTCAACTGTAATTTTCAATAATAAAATAGTTCCAAGGCCAGTCAAAACCTTATCTAATTCTGGGCTTCAAGCCAGATTTCTTTTAGGCATAAATAAGTTGTAGTGCCGTAATTCACCACTAGATGTCATCAACGCCACTTTCCGGTTTTTAGATCCAAAACATATTGTTAAACTTTTCAAGTCTTTTTCTTTAGAAAAAACAAAAATAAAAAGGTCTTAAAAACACTTTTAGTCCCCAAATTTTCAAGCTGTAAGTATATTTTAGTTGCAGATAAGTCTTATAGGTTTGCCAGTATCCCCAAGTATCAATTCGCCGCTTTTCTTTTCTGAAGGAGTGGGGTGGAGACTCCCTTTCCCTCTTTCATTGCGGGGAGTGCTTTGGGCAGCTTTTCAGGAAGAGGTCTCAAAATCATAAAGAAAGGATCAGGTCTCACCCAGTTTCATCCATGTTGCTGTAAAGTTGCTTGGTAGTGCTTGTTGACTTCCGTAGTCCGCAGCTTAGGGCTGGCTACATGAATGCAGCCAGTCTTTCCCCCACCAGTTTGGAGGGCTTCCTCGGATCAAACGGGGGGACTGCCACCCCCCCGTGATCAATGAGCATCCCCTCCTCGCTTGCCGCCTCTACAGGGTGACTTTCGACCCTTTCCAGGGTCCCCCAGCGGGGCGAAACCAGACGCGGAAGACGGAGCCCCGTCTTCTTGCGCCTGCATCACCGCAAGTTCCCAACTGGAAGTTGCACCCGCTTACCTTATGACCGCTGCAGCCAGGCCTCCCATGCCCCGACATCTGTCACGCTGCTGCCTGAGTTATTCTGCAGCCACTTGCGGCTGCACGCCACATGGCACATTGCGCCAGTCACAGCAGGCTGTGCGGCACATCGTGCTGATCACACTGGTGCCGCCGCTTGCGGCAGGACGCCTCACAGCTGGTCGCGCCAATTGCACCTGCTCACGATCAGCGCTATGAGCCTTGCAGCCTCCTGCAGCAAGCGGCAGCACCGGAGTAATCAGCGTGATGTGCCGCATGGTCTCCTGTTGCGAGCAGTGGCACCGGCGCGATTGGCGCGCCAAGCCTCGCGGCTCCAACTGGTGGCAGCAGCGCAATCGGCACGACAAGGCTCGCAGCTTCCAGATGTGAGCGGCGGTAGTGGCGCGATTGGCGCAATGAGCCTCGTGGCCTGCCGCAACGAGTGGCAGCGGTGCGATGCGCCACATGGCATGCAGCCGCAAGCGGCCCTAGAAGAGCTCGGGCAGCGGCACGACAGGTGCTGGGGTGTGGGAAGCCTGGCTGCGCCGGTCCTAAGGTAAGACAGCCCCTGAAAATAAGACCTGGTGCCTCTTTTGGAGGCAAAAAAAATATAAGACCTGGTCTTATTTTTGAGGAAATGGTAAATCCTTCCATTTCCCACCATTCAGTCAGAATTAAAGAAGCTGGGAAGATGAAAATGAGAAGCGAAATGTCTTCAAAGAAAAACAAAGACCAGTTGCCTCTTGAAAAATTACTTTGGGACATCTTGAAATGAATTAAAAGCATAATTAAAGATGGTTGTTTGACAGAGGTAAAGATATTCAGTGCCTTCTTGCCCACCCTGCACTGAAGCTTCTGTGCTACTCAGTATTAAAATACAATATAATGCCTTAAACCTTGCATGCTAAAAGCTGCTTCTGAAATAGAAACAAAAAGGCAGAAAGGTAGAAGAAAGTAAAGAGAACAAATTCCAGAAATATTTACAGTATATTGTGCAACCTTAGTTCTGATTCAGTTCAGCTTAAAGATAGCACAAACAATTGTGTGGGATAATGGCCATAATTGTTCCAGTGTTTTTACTGCAACCTGAAATTATTTTGCCAGTGGCCATGCGGGCTGTGCAGATTATGGTATATACAGGTAGTCCTCGAGTTACGAATGGAATGGAGCCTGCCCGTTCCATTCGTAACTTGAGGATTTGTAGGAGTGAATCTCGTACCTTGAATGTGATTCACTCCCAGCTTTCGCCCACGCATTCGCTAATTAATGTGTGGGCGAATGCGCGGCTCGTTAAGTGAACATGAGGTATCTCAGGGTGGAGAAGGCCATGGGGGGCCTAGATATGGAACAGGCCATCTGCTTCAGACCACCTAAGACCCCCCCCCACTGCTCTCTTCCCTGGGGTCCCCACAATTGCTCCTCCGCCCAATCCTGCCGCGCCATGTCACTTACCTTGTGAAGATCTGTCTCCTCTCCAGCCTCTCTGTTTCTTTCTCTGGTCCCGGCAAGAGCAGAGGGAGGCCTCCGAGGCTCAGAATGGACCTCCGGAAGCATGTGGCCGCTGCCCACGGCCTCCATTCCAGGCCTTGGAGGCCTCCGAGGCCCAGAACGGACCTCCGGAGGCCCATGGAAGCGTCCCCGGGCCTCCTTTCTGGGTGGCAGCGGCCCGGAAAAGGCCTCCAACGCCCAAAATTGGGCCTCTGGAGGTACGTGGAAGCCTCCCCCAGCTTCGGTTCCGTTCTCTGTTGCAGAGAACAGAGACCTAAAGTACTGTGAGATCACGCAAGATCAGTAGCATGAGATCTTGCGCCACTGATCTCGCGTGATTTTGCGTTACTTTAGGCCTCCATTCTCTACGAACGCACCAAAGGCCTGGAGCAGCCAAGAAAGGGAAGGATCTCGATCTTCGCAAGGTGAGTATCCAAGTCCTAGTGCCTAGGGAGACCCGGGCCAGGGGGGGAGGGAGGAAATAGCCAGGGTGAATGTTGCAGTGCCACTGCAGTCATTCGTATGGTTGAGCGACTGCCATGGTGTGGCAACATTCGTAATTTCGGGACTTTTTCGTAAACACTAGGCGGCGCTTATCGCGTAACTTCAAACATTCGCTAAGGGAATGCTTGTAACTCGGGGATTACCTGTAGTTTATTTTAAATACACCCCCCACCAAAATTAGGAGGCCGTCACTGGAAAATCTTCCTAAATTAGTAAGAAATCCCCATAACAAAGCACCCTGCTTTCCTCCTTTTCCTTTAAGCCGCTTATGCCCTCTGTCAGCATCACTTATTACCAGAGAAAGCTTGTCTCCATTCATAAAATACAAGGTTTCCTTTACCAATTAAGACGGAGATGCAATATATCTGATAACCTCCAAAAGCCAGGAAAGTAATAAACTAGAAGGCTGCAATTGCTCAAAGCACCAAAATCACTGGCAGACAGACAAAGATTACAGAAAGCAAAATTTTAACTGCTAATTTGACAATAGTGGAGATACAATGTCTCCAGTGACCTTAGATAACCGGAGAAAGTAATAACTAGGAGTGTAAAAAGGCAGCAGTACAAAGAGCACAGACAGGCAGGAATCTAAGGTGGCAAATCAAGCTGTTTGTGATGACACTGATAACTGAGCAGGAGATCGTGGACCAAGAGGAAGAAGTTGTTTTGGATAGGGGAAGGTGTGAATCAGTCCTGTGAGGTGAGCAAGGTATCTAAAAAGAGAAGCCACCTTCTGGTTGGTGATTCAATTGTAAGAGGAGTCAATTTAGCAAAGGATGTGGAGGTTTTGAAAGAGGTGAGGTGTTACTGCCAGAAGAGAAAAGAGGCGTATTGTTAAGATACTCAAGAATGCTAATAAGGACTGTGATGTTGATGTTGTTGTACATCTTGGCACCTGTCTGAAAAAGACGTACTTTCTGTGCAGAATGATTTCCAGAGCTTGGGGCGGGAACTTGGCAGTATAGGCTTTTTCAGAGGTTTTACCTGTAAATAAGTAGCAAAAAGGAAAAGGCCAGCATATAGCAAGTTCAATGTATGGCTAAAGGAGTGGTGTAAAGCCAAAGGTTTTGGTTGCATTAGTCTTGATATTTGCAGGTGGTCTGATGAAAAGCTGTACAAAAAAGATGGTTTGCAACCTTCAAACAAAGGAACTGAGGGGACGTCTGGTTGATGTCGTGGTGATACGGTTGAGGGAAAGTGGAGCTCCGCTTTTCATGGCTGGTTTCGTCCTGCTAGAGAGCCCCAAGGGGCTGAAAGTTGCCCCGGAGAGGCGGTGTTAAAGGTGGGAACCTTGTTGATCACGAGCAGACAGCGGTCGGCTCATTTGATCATGGGAAAACCCTCCAAACCGGCAGGAGAAAGGCAAGCCGGATTCTATATGTGTGTGTGTGTCTGTGTGTGTTAAATTTGGATTGCTAACAAAGAGTTAAAGGGAAGCTGATATAGCTATTTCGAGCTCCTTAGCTCTCATCAGCCAGCTACACCCTTCTGAGATTCAAACCTGGGCTGCTTGCACGTTAGGCAGCTGTGTTGACCTTTAAGCCACAGGCTCTTTCTCACTTTGTCAGCTGTGTCAGGGAGGGAAGAGACCGGGGGAGGAGATATGTTACTGTTTTTTTTTATGATGCACCCGGTCGGCCCAAATATGGGCAGAAGAAATCTTTTTTTAAAAAAACTTTTTATTAATTTTCCAATGTTACAATTATATCTTTGAAAAGCAACGTGGTGTCTGAGTTACAATAATTCCATTACATACAAATATTATTAATACAAATCTCCAACTATTACAGCCAATATTTCCTCTCTTTTTTCCCTTAATACATACTGTCTCTTGTTTAAATTAGTATACTTCTCATTCTATCCATCAGCTACTTAATAGCTTTCTTACATTTATCAATAATTTTATATGTCTTATTTATTTTAACATTCCATCTTTTGGACCATCAATAACCTTATGAATTTTCCTATCTTTAATTTTGTGTTGATATTTAAATTAAACATTTAATATTTATCATTTCCAAATTTTTAAATGACCCCAATTCCCTTTGTCACAATTCCCCCCAACATCTAGTGTTCCGGATACATATCTATCTCACTTCTATATCAACAGATTAGTAATACAATATAATATTCTTATTTTCATTATAATTTCCAAATATTATAGATTCAATAACCAAAATCTCTCCCATTTCAGCATTCTTCCTTATGTCCACTTTCTCATATTTAAGCTTATAATTTTTATTCTTATCACTACATCAAAACATTTTAATTACGTTACATCACTCTTAACATATATATGTCTTAATCACCTTTATCTAACCTTTATAAACAACTCAATATTTCAATTTAACTGTTGATATTTATGCATCTAGGTTTTAATTAGCCAACATTTTTCTTTATCTTCACATCATAACAATATCTCGTATTCAAAATACGGGTCTTGTCTACTTAAGTATATTCTATTTTAAACCTCCTAAATATGCCCACACTCCATTCTTCTTCAGTCTTATTCTGGCTTTTTTTTTCTTTGCCAAATCATCTTCCATGTCCTTGCTTCAGGGTCCTCAAAGATTTCTTTTATTATTGTATATATTATGTCATATTGAGATGACCCTCCAGTCGCCATTTTTGGAAGGCTGAGGGGTCTGGCAGGACTACCAGATCGTCTCTTTATTTTCTCCTCTTGATGTAGTTGTCCTGAACTGTTTATCTTTTCTTCCATCTGTTTCTCTTCTTGATCTTCAAATTCCTTCTGATTTATATAGCAGGTTTTTTCCTCCATCCATGTTGTCAGATTTTTTGCTGAATTTTCTATTGTCTGTACTTGTTGGGCAGTTAGGTCTTCTGTCATAATATTTAATTGTTCGATTTTTTCTGTTGTATTCTGTATAGATAGGTTTTTAGTTATAGTCAAAGTTTGAGTTTGCATATCTAAGACGCTTTCTGTTTTCCCCCCCGAAAGCTCTTATTTCATCGCCAGCTTTAAGAAGAGTTTGGTAAGTTTGGTAAGTTATTTTCAACATAGCAAAAATTTGTTTTTGCATTTCTTCCATAGGAAAGGTCTGTTCCTGGTCTTCCATAGTGATGAGTTGAATTGAAAACTTTTACAGTTTTTTTCCCCCCCAGTAAATAAGAAACAGAGCTAAAACTCTCACAGCTGGTGTTCAAGGTTACTACATGAATCTTATCTTGTTTTTTGAACTGTCAGCCAAGTCTCTTTTCTTTAAGAATAATAAATTGCAATTTCAAGTTTAGCCACAAGATGTCACCCCACTGTTTAAGGAATTCCTTTAAATCTCAAAGTTATTGTAATCCTTTCGGGGTTTTTTTTCTTCTATTTTAAGAGGAAAAACCCAGACTTTCGAATGAAAATAGAAAGTAAAAAGTAGATAATCAAAAATCTTTTAATCCACAAGCTTTAGGAAACAAAGTTCCAATTGGGATCCAATTATTTTTTCAACGTTTTCAAAACTCCCCTGTGTATTCAATTGCCGCTGTTTCTGGAGGGAGGGATAAAATTCCCCTTCCCTCTCCACAGGGGGAAAAGTACTTTAGCAGCTTGAATAGGTACAAAAAAGCAATTAGGATTTAAGAGAGGTAGATCTCAGTCCTTTCCACGCTGCTTTGAAGTTGCCAGATGGTGAGTGTGACTTCGGCTGTCTGCAGCCTAGGGACGAGCCATATTTCTATGGCCGGTCCTTTCGTCCGCCGGTTTGGAGGGATTGCCAGCTCTAACGGGAGAGTTGCTGCTCTCCCGCGATCCAGCGATAGCCCCTCCTTGCTGGTCGCCTCTTCGGGGCAACTTTTGACCCTTTTCAGAGCCCCCCAGCGATGCGAAACTGAACGGGGGAGAGAGAGCAAGTCTCCCAGCCGTCCATGGCAGCTGTGCGGCAAACTGGAAGCCACAGGCTCTTTCTCACTTTGTCAGCTGTGTCAGGGAGGGAAGAGACCGGGGGAGGAGATATGTAAGTGTTCTTTTTTATGATGCACCTGGTCGGCCCAAATATGGGCAGAAGAAATCTTTTGCCTGTATCAGCCCCAATCTAGGGCTATCCACAGGCAGCAGTCGCTACTGCGACAATCATTGTTGTGTTAAATTTGGATTGCTAACAAAGAGTTAAAGGGAAGCTGATATAGCTATTTCGAGCTCCTTAGCTCTCATCAGCCAGCTACACCCTTCTGAGATTCGAACCTGGGCTGCTTGCACGTTAGGCAGCTGTGTTGACCTTTAAGCCACAGGCTCTTTCTCACTTTGTCAGCTGTGTCAGGGAGGGAATTTCTTCTGCCCATATTTGGGCTGACCGGGTGCATCATAAAAATTTATATATATATATATATATATAATTTTTATAAAATAACATTCTTTAGTATTTAGCAAACAGCATGTTGTCTGGATTCATGTGTTTAAAAAACAATCAGTAATAATTAGTTTCTATATTTTCATAATCAATATGTTAGTTAATAATATGTTTCTTACATCTTCACTTCACCCGATAGTCTTCTTCTTACTACTACATATTTAATGTTACATAGTACATATCACATTCCTTTCTCTCTAACTCGTTTTTCTAGCCATTGATAAAAATTGTCCCATGTTCTAAAGTATACGGAATCTTCTTTCTCTTTTATCTTCAATGTCAATCTGTCCATTTCTGCACAATCTAAGATTTTCTTAATTAATTCTTCCTCCATTGGTAGGTTTTCATTTTTCCAATATTGAGCAAATACTATTCTTGCTGCAGTTAATACATGTAAAATTAAGTATATACATTCTTTCTCTGCCTAACAAAAACAATTCTGGCTTAAAGTCTATATGTTTTTTAATCATTTTCTCAAACCATATGTGTATTCTTGACCAAAAACTTTTAGCTTAAGGGCATGTCCACCAGATATGATAGTAAGTACCTGGTTTTTATTTACATTTCCAACACTTATTAGACATATTTTTAAACATTTTTGCTAATCTCACCGGTGTTAAATGCCATCTATAAAACATTTTGTATAAGTTTTCTTTATATGTTGCCGCTTTCGTTATTTTAGAGTTTCTTTCCCATAAGCTTTGCCACTTTTCTAATTCTATATTATATCCAAAGTTCTTTGCCCATATTTTCATTGTTTCTTTTACTTGTTCCTCTTCCATCTTTAAGCTTAGCAAATATTTGTAAAGTTTTTAAATCAATTTTTCATCTGTTTTCAGCAATATCTGGTCAACTTCTGTCTGTTCTTTGTAAAATCCCGTTTTTTTAACATCTTTTTCATATCTCATTTGAATTTGCAAATATGGCCACCATGATAAATCAATACCCTGCTCTTCTAAATCTTGTCTATAGTTCAATTTTCCTTCATTTTCCAAAATATCTTTATAGGTCACAACTTTCTCGTAGTTAATCAAGTTTGGGTAAGCAAATGCTTCCATTGTTGAAAGCCATCCAGGTATTTTAATATAAATTTTCGCTTTTATTTTTTCCCATTCTAAGAAAAGTGCATTTCTTATAGAATGATTTTGAAAATATCTATGTATTTTATTCTTCCCATACCACAGAAAGGCATGCCATCCCAATTGTAGGTCATGCCCCTCTAGGTATAGTAATCTTTTGTCTCTAAGCATTATCCACTCTTTTATCCATGTTAATATAGTTGCTTGGTAATATAAGGTCCAGTCCGGCAGTCCAAGTCCTCCATTTTCTTTTGCTTCTTGTAACATTTTCAGTCTAATTCTGGCTTTTTTTCCTTGCCAAATAAATTTCAGTATTATTGTGTTTAGTTCATCAAAAAAGGTTTTTCCCAATCTTATAGGTATTGTTTGAAATAAAAAAAGTATTTTTGGTAAGATATTCATTTTCACTGTTGCTATTCTCCCCAGCATCGAAAGTTGTAGTTTAATTGTTTTAATAATCTTACGTAGTTATCTTCTTTAATTGTTGCACATCTTGCTGTTAGATGGATTCCCAAATATTTAACTTTTTTAACTATTTGGAGGTTTGCTTTTTTTGCTAGTTGATTTTTCTGTTTTTCTGTAAGATTTTTAGTTAACACTTTAGTCTTTTCTCTATTTATTTTCAACCCTGCCATTTCTCCAAATTCTTCTATTTTCTCCATAAGCTTGATGCTTCTTTCAAGCAGTTCTTCTAGTATAAAAATCAAGTCGTCTGCAAATGCTTGTAGTTTATATTTTTCATCTTTTATCTCCACTCCTTTAATTTTTATATCTTGCCTGATGTTTCTATTCAATACTTTGTGGGAATTCCGAATCCCGGGGTCCAGCGCCTGCTGGACGGACCAGTGGTTGTGGGAGTTCAAATCCCGGGGTCCAGCTTCTGCTGGACGGACCAGTGACGTACGTCAGCCTGGGCCAACGGACCTCGCGTTTGGTAGATAGGAAACACACGGACAACATGTTTCTTCAGGTTGAATCAGCAAGCGAGAGCGCAGAAGGATCTGCGTGCCTCTCTTTTATTGGTACACTTACGTCACAGCAGGAGGTTGTAAAGGGTGGGTTTTGCCAGGAAATGAAACTTAAAAGGGTACCTTAACTTAACTCAGGAAATGGAAACTTAATAAGACATAAACGAAACCTTTAACTTAACTCAGGAAATGGAAACTTAAAAGCATAAATGAAACCTTAAGCTATTGAAATGGTTGCAACATCTCCACTGTTTTTATTTTTTAAAGTTCAATCTCTATCCTACTCGTAGCCATCATCTGCATCCTCCGAAACAGAAGAGGGCAACTCCATAAGAATACGAGATTCTTGCTTGGGGGCAAGAGCCTCCATGGCTAAGTCTGATTCAGTATCGGAACAGTTGGAGTCCGTGTCAGACAGTGTCAGTAGGGCAACCTTTTCAAAGGGGTGGAATTTGGGTTTCAAGGGTTCATATATATTGTTTGAGGCAAGCATAACATTAATCTTAGAAAGATTAGAATCCAAACCATTCAAACGATCCTTGAGAAATTGCAAAAGGCGTGAAAAAACACATGGGCCAATCATACATAATATAAGCAAAATTATACAAGGTCCTAAAATAGCAGAAAGCAATGTAGTAATCCAGGGAGAGAAATTAAACATGCTTTGATACCAGGATTGTTGGGAGAACCTTTCCTGTTCCCTGTCTTTTAATCGTTTGCGTAACTCATTCATAGAGTCGCGCACAATGCCAGATTGATCAGAATAAAAACAACATTCTTCTTTTAAGGCTACACACGTTCCACCTTCCTTTAAAAATAAAAGGTCGAGGGCACGCCTATTCTGCAAAACTACTTCAGCAAGAGACGACAAAGAAGTTTAAAGGGCAGAAATTGAAATCTCAATGCGGGAAAGATCATTATCTATTTCTAGACTAAGTTTTTGTATTTGTTGTTGATTAACAACCAAAGCCGCAGCTCCAGTAACTGCTCCTGCAGCACCTAATCCTAAAAGAACTGAAAGGGTTAGGGCTGTAACAAATTCACGTTTTACACGTAGGTGGTATTCCGGTGGTTCCATAAGGGAAACAAAATCAGAGGGGGAATTATAAGTGATTCTAGGGACTAAGCGTACCTGAATACAAAAGGTTTTTTGTTGTATAAGGACATCCCCTGATACACAGGCTGTGGCACCTGTAGAGCAAGCCCAGATGGAGTTGTTGCCGGGGATGAAGAATTGGCCCTTTAAGCTGGCAGAGATATTACCATTACTCAAGGTAAAAAGAGAGTTATAACCTGCCATATTTACACTGCCCGATCTTTTCTGGGTGAGCCAAACATCACATTGGTATTTGCCAGTGGTGATATTAGCACAATATTGAGAATAATTTGCAGGAATGTTTCCCAAGCAACAACCATGTCCCATAATAGAAGTAATAGTGATGGATGTTGAGTTCCATCTGCAAGAGTCATCTTTAGTAGCATTCTTAATAGGTTCGATGGAGCCAACAGCGTCATAAAAGGGTGGAGTGGCTGATAAACAGAGCCAACAGTGGTCGGTTTGTGAAGAAGAATTAACAGCACTTTTTAGCAAAAAGGAAGAAGCATTGACAAGGTTAATCAAGGGATTAGGCATATTATGTACAACGGACTGTAAAAAAACAGGTTGAATGCTTTTGTTAGGACCTATAGGAGGGGAATGTGGTGACTGGATTGTGAGACGAATGGAAAAAACTCCGCCGTCGTCTTCAGAACCGCTCCATTCTCTACCACCCCAAGAATATCCGACAGCCCATTGCTCTGTAGTCAAAGTCTTTCCTTGGGATGTGAAGGTAATGTTCATTGGATTTTTCCGCTCACCACAGCAATGCAAATTAGAAGGGCAGGAAGGAGAAGGGGGTTTGCCATTACTACGGTTAATGGCAATATAATCATTTGAGCGAGGGGCAGTCCAGGATATAGCGCCCGTAGAAACACAAGACCATGAGGCACAGTATTTATCCAAAAAAGTGCCACATTGATATTTTTCCTCAGGTGTCTTTGGTTCGGGACAAAAATACAGGTCCCACCATGTTGCTTCTAGTGGAGAAGGTGTACACGAACCTTGTTTGTCCCATTTGTTAGTTTGGAAAAATTTTGAAGCAAATTTGTTGACCCCGGTACCCATTTCGGCAAAGTCAAAATGTAAGATAGGGAACCAGGGCCATATTGTGTATTTAGAGATTTGGAATAATACCTGATTTTCAAAGTCACGAACAGTCCATGTGTAGTTGAGAGGTCGATGAGGATTAGGATCAGGAGATCGCCGTCGTCGAGAATGAATGATGCGTTGGTGTGAGTGAGGTTGCTTTGTGGAATGAAAGTGTTGTAAGTGAGGTGAGGTAAAAATACGGGCGGTCAGGTCTAGGAAGGAGCGGGGATGAGGAACAAAGTTATAGGCAAGTAAACGAGGAGACAAAGGAGGTTTTACATAGCTCGCCACTGATGCGAGTTCAAAAGAATGTGTAGTATAAGTACCATAGGATGAAAATCCAGACACATAATAGCGCCCCGTAGTCTCAGGGGTCACAAGAATAGCAAGAGTTATGTGACAAGGGTAATGAGCATAGGTGAGGGAAATAGAGGGAGATGGTGGAAGAGGAATGCCACGATTAGGATACTGAGAAAACACAAAGGGACAAAAGGATTGACCTCGGTCATAACAATGAAAAAGGGCAGTAGTATTGAGATCAAGAAAAGAAAAAACAGGACCACAATATAGGCCTTTATGAAAATTTAGAGGAATTCTCAGGTGCTTTGTCATCATGGGAAGGTGCAGTGTGGACATCATGGGGAAGGAACTTGTCAAGAGTGTCATCAAAAGCAGGGTCCACATGATTGATGCAAAAGTGTTGGACCCCTGGACAATATGGGTGGTGCAATATGCAGTTGTTACACCAATAACAGCACGTACATCCACACTCACAAAGGCAATGATGGCACATCCGATGGAGTTGGTGGGTTGTGTGGAGTGATGAAATATGGGCGAATACAACGAGCAGGGACCCACAAAACTCTGTCGGGTAGTTGAACTGCAGCGTAGCCTCTTCCCCAGGTGATGAGTTCAGCTGGGCCTTTCCAAGTAGGATCCGGGAGTTGCCTGTAGTACACAAGTGGTCTTGAAGTTGGGACAACAGGTTTAGTAAAGTGTCGAGACGCAGCAGACAAAGAAGGAGTGCCAGTGAGATTTAGAAAATTGAGAGTATACAGACAAACATTTAACACATTTTGCAGTGCCGGGAGGTTTGGGGGGCATAAGCCCTTGGACCCCATATAACGATCTAATGCATTTTTTAAAGTTTGATTTGCTCGCTCAACAATAGCCTGCCCTTGGCTATTGAAAGGAATTCCAAATTTGTGGACAATGGACCAGTGATGACAAAACTGTGAAAATTGTGAGCTGACATAAGCTGGGCCATTGTCTGTTTTTAATATTTTTGGACATCCCAGCACTGTAAAGGTACGAATACAGTGATTAATCACTTGTTTTGCAGCTTCCCCTTTTTGTGGGGTTGCCAAAATAAATCCGGAGAACGTATCTACTGTAACATGTAGATATTTCCACGGGGCAAATGGAGGATATTGAGTTACATCCATTTGCCAGGTATCACAGGCTTCAGTGCCTCTAGGGTTAACACCCTGTGGGATACCTTTAGACTGTAGGCTACAGGTTGGGCATTGTTAAATTATGGCTGTAGCTTCAGCCATAGTGATTCCAAATTGTTTCATTAGTGCTTTTTTATTTTGATGAAAATAAGCATGACTGTCCCAAGGGGAGACAGGAGAAAGAGACATGAGGCAGGTAGCAGAGGCCGCAGCGTCTGCAATATCATTTCCCTTTTGCAAGAAGCCAGAAAAAGGTTGGTGGCTTCTTATGTGTGTGACAAAGTAAAGATGTTTCCTGTTGGATATTACAGTTTGTAGGGTGGAAAATAAAGAAGTTAAATCAGGGTCCAGGGATGGAGAGAGGTATGATTGAAAAATAGTGGTGACAATTTGAGTGACATAGAGACTGTCAAGAATGAGATTTATAGGTTGAGTGGAAAATGTTTGAAAAGCTAGAATGGCAGCGGCTAGTTCCGCACGCTGAGCAGACCGTTGGGGTGGCGTTATTTTTGTGTGCCATTGGTCATGAATATACCAGGCACAAGCACCAAATTGTTTACTGCCATCTACAAAGAGTGTGACAGCATGTGGGATGGGAAAGCGTTGTAATTGGGTATCCCATGAAACATGGATATTTTGTAGGAGCTGAATGCGAGGATCAGCAGGAGGGTGGCAGGATATCTTTCCAGGCCACTCAGTGAGAGCAAGCTGCAAGGCTTCAGAGTTAGAATAGATGGTTTCCCATGTAGTGAGAGAACATGGTACATATAGGACAGAAGGTTCTATTCCTGCAAGGGCTTTTGCTCGAAGGCGAGCCTTAGAGATGAGAGAGGCAAATTGAAAAGGTTTTTGGCTAATTGTGTTTCTAGGAGTGTGAGGGAGGTGAAGCCATTCTAGAATCAGCAAGGAGGGAATAGTTTGGACAATAGCACATGTAGGTAAAGAAATAGTATTACACAATAAAAGAGAAAAGGGAATGTTTGGGGTCATTCGGTCAACCCACTGAATTTGTAGGGCTTGGTTGACCAATTGAATCACTTTTAAATGACTGTCCTGCAGTGAAATAACATCTGCAGGATGTTTGCCTTTGGGTAAGGCTGAAAAAAGAGGTGATAATTGAAAAGTGGTGAGACCTATATAAGGTCGAATCCAATTAATAGCACCTAAATATTGCTGTAATTGAAATAAAGTTGGTTGGTGTGGTAATTTTAATAAGGGAAAAAGTGGTGCAGCATGGGAGGCCAATAATTTATGGCCCAAATATTGAAAAGGAGGGGAGGTTTGGACCTTGTCAGGAGCAATGTGCAAACCTCCTTTTTGCAAAATTGTTGTGAGGGTTGGCAAAGTTGCAAAAACAGTACCCTTTGGGCCTGGTGCTGCGACCAAAATATCATCCATGTTATGGTAAACCAAAAAGGAGGGATGAAGGTCCCGATATGGTTACAAAACATGGAAAACAAAAAACTGACACATTGTAGGGTTATTTAGCATGTCCTGTGATAAAACCTTCCATTGGTAGCGCTGAGTTGGTTGAGAATTATTCAACTCAGGCACTGTAAAAGCAAATAAATATTTATCCTGTTGATGCAAAAGAATGAAAAAAAAAACAATCCTTTAAGTCAATTATCATGGAGGAAACGCCATTTGCCTGATTTCTTGTTTATAACAAAAACTGGAACAGAATAAGATTGCAACATTTTATGCCCTAAATAAAGATAAAGTGTAACTGTATCTTTTCCAAGGCAACTTGCAATCCATAGATACTTGAATCATTTTGTATTTCAAAAAGCCAATTAAATTGTATTTTTGGGGTTCCAATTTAATCAAATTCCATTCAGATGAAACAAATTTTCATGAAATAGGAAAAACATTTACAAATCTAAGCAAAGCAATTCAGTCATTTCTTTTGGTTGATGGATGTATATGTCTAACTAAACAATTTAAAACTCAAAAATTTGCAAAAGAATTGCCCAACAATTACTGCCTCCTCTTTCGAGTAAAAAAAATAGCAAGCTGAAACTGCAAGAGTGGGCATCAAATTTCACATCCACCCCCCTTCCTTAACCCAAACTTCTAAACAAAGGAAGAAAAAAAAAAATAGTTAAAACGACAGCTGCCCCCCCTCCTCTATCTGCCCTTCCTTTGCTCTTAAAACAATACAGCCAGCGAAAAACGAAAGAGGCAGGAGGGGGGGGAAGAAAAAGAAACTTTGCAAAAATCTCACCACCAAAAAAATTCACATGCAGTCACATGTATAAATTCTTTTATACCTCTTCCATAAAACTTTGCACATGCAAACTCATACCATTGCGTTCCCATGTTACAACAATAAAAACTACAGTTTTACTGTTCCTTTCACAGCGTGGGATGGGTGGAGGGGTGAGGGCTAACACACACACATTTACACCAGCAAATTAACTCATTCACTTCCATTCTGTTTGCTTACACCATTTCACATACAAATATTTCAATATATGTTTTCCAAGCAAACTTTTTATTTTTAATTAAGGCCTTTTTGTTTGTTGTTATCAAAGAGGGTTTTGACCCTTTTCCAAGTCTTGGAAATAACACAAAACAACACAGACAGACATATATACACAAATACCATTAAAACAACATTTATTTAGACATATGGCTTGTCCTGCAAGAAGCGAGAAAATCATGAGATGATTCCAACCAAACATGTGGTTTTTATAGGGCCCTTTAACCATCTCCTATTTTTCTCACCATTCCAAGTCCAAACGTAACGTTCTAGGAGTTAAACATATATAAAACAAAACACACACATCAACACAAAGCACCACCAGACATTGTCTGACAGGGTTAAACTTAACAGATTACAAAAGAGTTTCAAAACATTCCAATTGTTCAAAACGCATTGCAGAGAAGTGCAGTTTGAGTTAATTTATGTCTCTAAATTGTTCTGAAAATTTATTGTTTGGTAGTTTGATGAAACGGAAGCATTGAGTGCAGTTGCAAAACTCTGCAAAACAGGATACAGGGTTGCCTGTTTCTGTTTTGGAGGAGAGAGAGAAGGATAGAGCGAAGAGGGGGGTTTTTTTGGCTGTGCCGGCTTTGGAACGTCTTCCGTAGTAGGCACAGGTTAAAAGGAAGGGTCTGGGGATAGACAGTTGTTCCGTTAACTTTTTGCAAACAATTTGCCTTTCTGGCTAAAGAGGAAAGTTCATCCACATGCTTGGACAGAACCTTGGAAAGTGAGGACCCGTTACTTACGTTGATCAAGCCTTTGCCAGGTGCGTAAATACAGGAGCCAGAGCAGCGCTTCCCTAGACAGAGAACACGCCGTGGAGTAAATCACGTCGGGGTCACCAGTTGTGGGAATTCCGAATCCCGGGGTCCAGCGCCTGCTGGACGGACCAGTGGTTGTGGGAGTTCAAATCCCGGGGTCCAGCTTCTGCTGGACGGACCAGTGACGTACGTCAGCCTGGGCCAACGGACCTCGCGTTTGGTAGATAGGAAACACACGGACAACATGTTTCTTCAGGTTGAATCAGCAAGCGAGAGCGCAGAAGGATCTGCGTGCCTCTCTTTTATTGGTACACTTACGTCACAGCAGGAGGTTGTAAAGGGTGGGTTTTGCCAGGAAATGAAACTTAAAAGGGTACCTTAACTTAACTCAGGAAATGGAAACTTAATAAGACATAAACGAAACCTTTAACTTAACTCAGGAAATGGAAACTTAAAAGCATAAATGAAACCTTAAGCTATTGAAATGGTTGCAACAATACTTCCAGTGTTAGTATAAATAATAATGGAGATAGTGGACATCCCTGTCTTGTGCCTTTTTTGATATCAAAGTTTTCTGTAAAATCTACATTTACAATTATTTTGGCTTTTTGTTTATAATAAATTGTTTTGATTACATTTATAAAGTTTTCTCCAAAATCCATTTCCTCTAGTTGCTGAAACATAAATTGCCAGTTTACGTTGTCGAACGCCTTCTGTGCATCTAGAAATATTAATGCCATCTGTTTCCCTGGGTGGGTTTCATAGTACTCCAAAACATCTAGAATCATTCTTAAGTTATTTTTTATTTGTCTTTTAGGTAGAAAGCCATTTTGGTCTGTATGTATAAATTCAGTCAGAAATTTCTTTAATCTTTCTGCTATTATTGAGGCAAAAATTTTATAATCTACGTTTAATAACGATATCGGTCTATAATTTTTTATTTGTGACAAGTCAGAATCTTCTTTAGGTATTAAAGTAATATTAGCTTCTGTCCATGTATTTGGTATTTTAGCCTCGAAAAGTATTTCATTACACAGTTCTTTCATTATTGGGCTTAATATATCTTGCAAGGATTTGTAAAGTTCTGCAGGTAGTGCATCTGGGCCCGGGGTCTTCTCATTTTTTTGCCTTTTTATGGCCTCTGTAATCTCCCATCATTGATATTTTTCCATTTAATATGTTTTGAATATTCTCTGGAATTTTTGGTAGGTCTGCTTTTTTTAAGTACTGCTGTATTTTTTCTTTTGAAGTTTCCTCTATATCATAAAGTGTCTCATAAAAATCTTTGATTATTTTTTTTTGATTGTATTATTATGAAACTGTAATTCACCTTTTGAATCTTGTAACTTGTTTATCAGTTTTTTCTCTTTTTCTTTTTTCAATTTATGTGCTAACCATCTCCCCGGTTTGTTAGCATTTTCAAAGAAGTTCTGTTTAGTCCTTTTAATTTGTTGAGCCATTGTTTCCGCCTCTACAAGGTTTAATTTATGTTTTATTATTTCCATTTGCTTTTTAAGTGTTTTCTTTTGTGGGTCTATTGGTAATTCTAATTTCCTAAATTCTTCCTTCAGCTTTAACTGTTGTTGTTTTCTTTCTTTGTTCTTTTTAGCAGTATAAGTTATAGCCAACCCTCTAAAATATGCTTTAGCTGTATCCCACACATTTTGAAGTGATGTCTCTTCTTTCTTATTTATTTTGAAGAAAAAGTCCATTTCCTTTGTCGCCAGTTCTATAAATTCTTTTTCTTTCAATATAGATTTGTTCAGGGACCATCTTATTTTTTTTCTTGGTTTCCACCATTAATATTCTTCCCTCTTCATCCGCATAAATTTGTTTAGGGTTCATTGTTTCTTTAATATATAAAGCTATTCCTCTTTTCTTTTGTTGTGCTAATGCAAAATGAAGTTTACCAATTTTTGGTTGCTCTAACAATTTATAGTGTTGTCTCTTAATATGTGTTTCTTGGAGGCAAATTATATCTATTTTTAATTTTTGTAGTTGTGTAAAAAAGTTTTTCCTTTTTGAGGGGGAGTTCGGTCCGTTTATATTCATTGAAAGGATCCCATTTTCCTTCTCCCATCTCTTTCAATTATATCTAGGTCTTAATCTTCTAGTCGATCTTATCTGTCTCTGTTCTCTTGGTCTTGCCCCTTCTTCTGTATTTTGTATTTTTAGTTTCTTCTTCTTCTCTTGGTTTGGCTGCTCCTTCTGTTACTGTCTCTTCCTGTCTCTTTATTTCTCTCGTTGTACCAGATTCAAAATCACCCCCTTCCATGAACGCTTTATGGTTGTCATAGAATTCCATTACTTTAAGTGGCGTGTCCAGTCTATATCTTTTCGTATCACAATAAACTAAAATCCCTTCTGGGATCAGCCATCTAAAGTTGACTCCTTTTTCAATTAATTTTCTGGTTAAGAATTGATATTCTCTTCGGGGCTCTCTTATTCTCCTAGGAATCTGAGGACTACAATTTCTTTTCCTTTGTATTTCAAAGGGTCATCTCTCACTCTTCTCAGGATCTCATCTCTTATAGATCTTTTAAGAAATCTAACATGTACTTCTCTAGGAACTTTATTTCTTCTTGCATAATTTGAGTTGATTCGGTATATCTTTTTTTTGTGTGTATATATTTTATTAGGTTTTATATGGGTATGGGAAGGGTAGGGATGGTATGGGTAAAGGGTGGGATTGGGAAATGGGATTGGGATTGGGATAGGGATAGGTACAGTAGTGGGGTTACCCCCACAAAAAAATCCAACACTTGAACAAGCAGACTATCGTCCGGGTACAAATATTAAATAACAGTAGTTAATATAATACTAAACAATTATAATCATTAATGCTAACAATAGTCATAAAATTAAAGCTTGCTAAATAGGTATGATTCATCCTGTTAGACTTCACAATCTTTTTGCTCTAATGTAATGCTAACCATTGATAAAATTTTTCCCATGTTCTAAAATACACTGAATCCTCTTTCTCTTTAATCTCTAACGTTAATCTATCCATTTCTGCACATTCTAAAATTTTCATAATTATAATCTGGTCATGTGGTAGATTTTCATTTTTCCAAAATTGGGCAAATACAATTCTCGCAGCTGTCAATACATGTAATATTAAGTATTCATTCTCTTTGCCGTAATTACGTCCTAATATTCCTAGCAAAAACAATTCTGGCTTATATTCTATCTGTATTTTAGTCATCTTTTCTAGCCATATATGAATTTTAAACCAAAATTTCTTAGCTTTAGGACATATCCACCAAATATGATAGTAAGTACCTGGTTTTTGTTTACATTTCCAACAGATATTCGATACATTTTTAAACATTTTCGCTAATCTAACTGGTGTCATATGCCATCTATAAAACATTTTATATAAATTCTCTTTGTATGAGGCTGTTTTAGTAAGTTTAATATTTCTCTCCCAAAGCTTTTCCCAATCTTCTAAATCTATAGAATATCCAAAAAAAATTGCCCACACTATCATTGTTTCTTTTACTTGTTCTTCTTCCATCTTCCAGCTTAGTAGAAATTTGTAAAGCTTCTTAATCAAGTTTTCATCTGTTTTCAAAAGTATTTTATCAAATAATGTCTGTTCTTTATAAAAGTCCATTGATTTTACATCTTTTTCATATCTTGTTTGAATTTGCAGATAGGACCACCATGTTAGGTCAATGCCTTGTTGATGAAGAATTTGTCTGTCTTTAAGTTTTCCATCCTTATCCAAAATGTCTTTATAAGTGACAAGTTTATCGTAGTTAATTAAATTTGGATAAGCAAATGCTTCTATTGTTGAAAGCCACTCAGGTATTTTCATATAAATTTTATGTTTGATTTTCTCCCACTCTGAAAACAAAACATTCCTTATGGCATGGCTTTGGAAATATTTATGTACTTTGTTTTTCTCATACCATAAGAACGCGTGCCAACCTAATTGCAAGTCATGCCCCTCTAAATAAAGAAGTCGTTTATTTCTCAATGTAATCCATTCTTTAAGCCAAAGCAAAATGGATGCTTGGTAATAAAGTCTCCAGTCCGGAAGTCCAAAACCCCCTCTATCTTTTGTTTCTTGTAACAGTTTAGTTTTAATTCGTGCTTTCTTCCCTTGCCATATAAATCTCAATATTGTTGAATTTAAATCATCGAAGAATTTGTTACCCAAATTTCCGTGTCTTGCCTAATATCTCTAGCCAACACTTCCAGTGTAAGAATAAATAACAGGGGAGATAGTGGGCATCCCTGTCTTGTGCCTTTTTTAATGTCAAAGCCATCTGTATATTCTCCATTTAAAGATATCCTTGCTGTTTGTTTATTTTAAATTGCTTGAATTGCATTTATAAAGTTTTTGCCAAAGTCCATTTCCATCAACTGTTGGAACATAAATTGCCAATTTAAGTTGTCAAAAGCTTTTTGTGCATCAAGAAATATGAGTGCCATCTGTTTCCCTGGGTGATTTTCATAATATTCTAAAACGTTTAGAATAATCCTTAAATTGTTCTTTATCTGTCTTTTAGGCAAAAAGCCATTTTGGTCTGTATGAATGAATTCAGTCAGGAATTTCTTCATTCTTTCTGCCATTATTGAAGTAAAAATTTTATAATCTACATTTAATAACGATATTGGTCTATAGTTTTTGATTTGTGTGAGATCAGTATCTTCTTTAGGTATCAAAGTAATATTAGCTTCAGTCCACGAATTTGGTATTTTTGTCTCTAAGAAAATTTCATTGCACAGTTCTTTCAAAATCGGGCTTACTATATCTTGTAAAGCTACGTAGACTTCTGCAGGGAGCCCATCGGGCCCCGGGGTTTTATCCTTCTTTTGTCTTTTTATTGCCTCTGTGATCTCCATCATTGTTATTTTCTCATTTAAAATATGTCACATATTCTCTGGCACCTTTGGAAGATCAGCTCCTGTTAAATAATCCTGTATTGCCTCTTTAGAAACCACCTCCGCCTTATACAGTGTCTCATAGTAGTCCTTAACAATTTTTTTCATCACATCATTATGGCAATATATCTCGCCTTTTGAATCTTGTAACTTACTTATCATTCTCTTTTCTCTTTCTTTCTTCAATCTATATGCAAGCCATCTTCCCGGTTTATTAGCATTTTCAAAGAAATTCTGTTTAGATCGTTTAATCTGTTGTGCCATCATATCCATCTCAGATAGGTTTAATTTATGTTTTATTAGTTCCATTTGTGCCTTCAATTCCTTCTTTTGTGGATCAGTTCGCAATTCAAATTCCAATTTTTTGATTTCTTCTTTCAGCCTAAACTGTACTTGTTTCTTTTCTTTGTTCTTTTTAGCGGTGTACGTTATAGCCAAACCTCTAAAATATGCTTTCACCATGTCCCATACATTTTGGAGAGAGGTTTCTTCTTTCTTATTTATTTTTTTAAAAAACTCCATTTCTTTTGTTGCTAATTGTAAAAATTCTTTCTCCTTCGATATAAATTTATTTAATGACCATCTTAATTTTTTCCTGGTTCCTTTCCAGATCATTTTAATTGGATTATGGTCTGCCCAAATATTAGGTTCTATTTCAACCTCTTGTATTATAGTCTTCAAATTTTGGGACATCCATATCATATCAATTCTTGACCATGATTTATGCCTATTTGAATAGAATGTATACTGTGACTTTTCCGGATTCATCTCTCTCCAAACATCTTGTATAAACAATTCCTCCTTCATTTTTAAAAAGGCCTTCGGTAAAACATTTCCTCCTTTTTTCCCTTGTTTATAGCTTTTATAGTCCTGTATTGCATCAGCTATTGCATTAAAGTCTCCTAATATACAAAGATTTTGGTAATTTAGATCCACTAGTTTGTCATGTAGTTGCTGGTAGAACTGATCTTGCTTCTCATTAGGTGCGTAGATTGCAACCATCAATATTTGTTTTTGATTCCACATAATTTCTACTATTAATACTCTCCCCTCTTCATCAGCATAAATTTGTTTTGGATTCATCTTTTCTTTTATACAAAGAGCTATAGCTCTTTTCTTTTGAAGTGCCAAAGAAGCATAAAGCTTACCCATTTTAGATTGTTCTAAGATTCTAAAATGTTGTCTCTTAATATGTGTCTCTTGAATGCAAATTATGTCCATTTTCAGTTTTTGTAGTCTAGTAAATATTTTACTCCTTTTTGAAGGAGAATTCAGACCATTTATGTTTATTGAAAAATTCCAATCTCCTCCATAGTTTCAGTTATATCTAGCCCTCAGTCTTCTAGGAGAGCTTATTTGCCTCTGATCTTTCGGTCTTACATCTTCCTCTGATTGGGTCTTTTTGGGTTCATCCTCCTCCATCTGTTTAGACGCTCCTGCAGCGGTCGTTTCCTCTTGTTTCTTAGGCTCATGTTCACCTCTTTCCAGAAAATCTCTGTGGTTGTTGAAAAATTCCTCTGCTTGAAGTGGGGTGTTCAATCTGTATCTTTTCATGTCCCAGAAAATTAGCAATCCTTCTGGGATCAACCATCTAAAATTCACTCCTTTATTGAACAATTTCTTTGTTAAAAATTGATATTCTCTTCAGGCTTCTCTTATTCTTCTAGGAATTTGCTTGAGAACTATGAGTTCTTTTTCTTTATATTTCAGTGGTTGATCTCTGATTGCTCTCAAAATTTCATCTCTTGTGGATCTTTTAACGAATCTTACATGGATTTCCCTAGGGACTCTATTTTTTCTAGCATAGCTTGAATTGACTCTGAAGACCTGATCTATTTCTCATTCCATTTGACTCTTTTCTATTCCAAGCAACTCCACCAATAGCTCACTCATCAGATCTAACAGGTTCTCATCTTTCTCTTCTATAACATTTTGAAATCTTAAGAAATATGATGATCTTTCCATCTCCACCACAGCCATACTGTCTTCCAATTCCACATTTGCTTGCGCCAATCTCTGATTCTCTCCTTGCAGGTATTCTAATTTCTGATCCACTTCCACCGACTTATCTTCTATTTTTTGCATTCTTTGCTGATTATCTATAATCGCCTGTTGGAAGGTTTCCATTTTTTGATCCATTTTAACGAGATCGTTTTTCAAATCTTCAAAATTTTTATCTGACTCCTTTTTCATATCCATTTTCATCTCTGAGATTGCTTGTAGTATCACTTGTATATCTTTTGATTGGGGTTCCACCTTTTCTTGTTGTAGAAATGTAGTAATTGATTTTTGAGGGACTGGACTCGCCGAGGATGAAGCGGGGGCAGAGGATCCCTTTTTGCTCCCCTTCGCCAAATTTGAAGTCGCCATCTTCTAGTTGTTATGTTGTTTTGTAATCCACCAGATGGCCCGATGGCCAATTGTAATCCCCTACCCTCCTATTGCTAGGAGAGGAAGCCAAACATGGTTCAAAAAAAAAAGAAAAAAAATAGTTCCAAAAAAAAGAAGAGGGGTAGCAAGGGACCCCCCAAGTCTTAAAAAAAGGAGAAAAAATTATCCAGAAAGTGAAACAAAAAAAAAAAGAGCAACCCCAAATTGATAAAATTAGTAAAAAAGAAAACAGGGAGGAATCCAAAAAAGGAAACAAGAAAATAAAGGCTAAAAAAAGCAAAAAAGGAAAAAGAAAAAAAAGAGGAAAAAAAACCCTGTAGTAAAAATTTTCCAATTTATAATCCAACTAGTTCAATTCTTGATGTTCAATTCTTCTTAAAATAAGAGTTATACAGCCACAGACAGAGGGAAAAAAAATCTCTTTAGGTAACTTTTAACAACAGATAAGAATGTCTGGGCGTTCAGCCAAGTGTCTGGGCATTGAGCCAAATTCTCAGGCTAAGCAAACAAGAGCTGCCAGAGAACAAAGGGAGAAAGTAGCCATAAAAGCAACAATGTAATCTTCTTCCCAGGCTTTTAGGCAGAGAGGAAAAAAAAATAAAAAGAATAAGAAGTTATTCAGAGTAAATGAAAAAGAATTCTGAAGTTTTTTTTTTTTAAAAAACCAAATTAAAGCAAGGATGGCTTTCCCAATTAAATATATCTTTTCTCTTAAAAAGCAAATAGATTTCCTCAGTTCTTAGCACTTATAAAGACTTTAAAATAGTTCAAATTGTTCTTCTTTTTGTAGTGAAAGCTTAAACCGCCACTTGTACGGGGGGGGGAGAAAAAACCCCTCCTTCCTCCCTTCAGGTTTCCCGGTTCAATTGAAGACAGACTGTTTAAAAGGTGTTTAAAATCAAAGTCCACATTGCCGAAATAAAGGAAGCAAACTCTCACCCGGCCCGGCTGCTTGCTGTCAAAATCAGCTGTTTCTCCGTCTCCGACAAACAGCTGTTAATGGCGGATCGCATAAATGCGGTCCGCCTTTCTTCCATTGGTTCCAGGGGCTGCTTTGAGTTCGGCAAGCCGGCTACCGCCGGCCCGTGTTCCTCAAAGGTTCACCCTTCGGTGGCCACCTCTCCAGGGTGGCATTCGGCCCAAACGGACCCACCAGCAGAAGAATATCGGACCTAGGGAATGGACGATCGTTCCCTTAGGTCTTGGCTCAGCGACGTCACCGGAAATCTATTCCTCTTTTCTTTTGTTGTGCTAATGCAAAATGAAGTTTACCAATTTTCGGTTGCTCTAACAATTTATAGTGTTGTCTCTTAATATGTGTTTCTTGGAGGCAAATTATATCTATTTTTAATTTTTGTAGTTGTGTAAAATAGTTTTTCCTTTTTGAGGGGGAGTTCGGTCCGTTTATATTGAAAGGATCCCATTTTCCTTCTCCCATCTCTTTCAATTATATCTAGGTCTTAATCTTCTAGTCGATCTTATCTGTCTCTGTTCTCTTGGTCTTGCCCCTTTTTCTTTTTTTTAATATAACAAGTTTTATTGAATTTTTTATATTTTACAGCCAAGTTCTTAGGACTCATCGTGGAGATAGGGCACTCCATAAAACAAAATAAAACATATAATCATACATAAACAATTTAGGTTACTTTTTAAAATTTCCCTCTCTATTTTATCAATCAAAAAAAAAAAAAAAAAGAAGACAAAACAAAACTATCAATAGTATTTCCACCCGTTTCGAGCTTAATTAACTATTAACATATTCCAATTGGCATTACATAGACATATAGTATACAATTCGAGTATCCATATAATACAGACCATATTACTCCAAATATTCACTTTATATTTCTCAATTAACTTCTATCTCTTATTCTATTTCACATACATATTTTATAAACGAATATAACTTTATGTTTTTAAACCATTTTACATTAACTTAAGTTATTTGTAATTATTTCTAAGCTAAACATATAGCTATTATATATATGTATATTTTAAAATTTCTCCACTATATTCTGTTTCCTATACTCTATCAAACATTTTTATAAATCAATCCATTCTTCAATCATTGCAAGTAAAAATATCATTAATATTTCACCAATCTCAATACAACTCCATTAGTTTTAACTTTTCCAGTTTTCCATAGTTGCCATTCCAAGCCATAATCAAATCCATAATTCAGATCAATATTAATCAGACTAAAATCTTAAACCTTAAAGATCTCAAAAATATTAGCTCACTTAAAGTCTCTAAAAACCATTTTACCCATCAAATAAAGTTTTAACACACATTTTTAAACCTAATTCTAGCTTTCTTTTTATGCCAAGCAGGTTTCCACAATAGGGCCTTTAGCTCCTCCCATCTTAATATTTGATTGTACACATTTTCCCGCAGTTGCGTCTGATCATAGTCTTCTTCTCTTTTTCCCAATATTGTCTGCACTATGTAATCAGTCTTAGTCAGTATGGTGATTATTCGTTGTTTGTATGTATTGTCAGCATTTTTAATGTCTCGTATTAGAGAGTCCATTTCTGTTGTTTTTAAATCTATAGATGTTTCAATTAAATTCTGCCTTTGGTCCTCAGAAATCTCCATCCATTGTATATAAGGTGTAACATCTTCCTCTTCAGTAAATTGTAGATATAAATCCTCCATCTCATTAAGTTGTAGATCCAATTGTGTATCATGATCAGTTGGAGTTTGAAATTCAGTTTTTAACTCTGAACCATTCTCATTCCTAAGTGTCCTGAAATGTTCACTTAATTCTTCTCTCATTTCCAAGATTTTTGCTAGTATGAGTCCATAATTAAGCTGTGGATAGGCTTCCATTCTTCTTTTCTCTTTTTTTTTTTTCTATCAGAAAAGTACAGCAATGTCTGGGCGTAGCGCCAAGTTCAGCCATTCTGCTACCATGGTTACAATGTTACGATAAGGCTTTCTGGGCTTCACGCCAATTTCCTGCATACATTGTAACCCTCCAATCCACATAACTCCACCCAGTAGCCAGTATAGTTTTTTTTCCTTTTTAAAGTGGATAAAAATGTTCAGAAGGGGGGGGAGGAAAGAAAAACACTCCACCCCCCTCCCTAAAAATTTCCACTTAAGTTGAAAACAAGCAAACAGCGAGAAAGAGTCACAGTAAGGCTTTTTTTCTTTTTCTTTTTCTTTTTCTTTTTCAGGATCCCCCGAATTCCAGCAGTTCAAATACACAATAAAGATTAGTTACTTTTTTCCCAAATATTCAAACGCTGCTTTTTCAAGGGAGGGAGTAGTTTCTAGAGGCTTTTCATAGGGAAGTAAAGAAAATAACAAGAGGGAAGGAAAGGTCTCACCCAGATCTTCCACGGTGGTTCTTTTTGCTTAGATGTTGCTGTGACTTTCAGCTGGAGCAGCTAAGTGGTCGGCCATGTTACTGGCCGATCTTTTTCCCGTCGGCCCAAAGATGATTTCTCGGACCGCAGAGGGAGCTGCCGCTCCCTCTGCGATCAACGAGTGCCCTCCTCTATGGTGGTCGCCCCTCCAGGGCGACTTTTGACCCTGTCCAGGGTCTACCGGCGGGGGGAAACCGGATAGCAAAGAGAACAAGTTCTTTGCACGTCCGCTGGCGCTGCAACCGGATCCGGAAGTTCGGTCTTGCCCCTTTTTCTGTATATGTATTTTTAGTTTCTTCTTCTTCTCTTGGTTTGGCTGCTCCTTCTGTTACTGTCTCTTCCTGTCTCTTTATTTCTCTCGTTGTACCAGATTCAAAATCACCCCCTTCCATGAACGCTTTATGGTTGTCATAGAATTCCATTACTTTAAGTGGCGTGTCCAGTCTATATCTTTTCGTATCACAATGAACTAAAATCCCTTCTGGGATCAGCCATCTAAAGTTGACTCCTTTTTCAATTAATTTTCTGGTTAAGAATTGATATTCTCTTCGGGGCTCTCTTATTCTCCTAGGAATCTGAGGACTACAATTTCTTTTCCTTTGTATTTCAAAGGGTCATCTCTCACTCTTCTCAGGATCTCATCTCTTATAGATCTTTTACAAAATCTAACATGTACTTCTCTAGGAACTTTATTTCTTCTTGCATAATTTGAGTTGATTCGGTATATCTGATCTAATTCTCCTTCCATTTCCTGTTTCCTGATTTCAACAAAGATGATTAGGGGACTGGAGGCTAAAACATATAAGGAACGGTTGCTGGAATTGGGTATGTCTAGTTTAATGAAAAGAAGGACTAGGGGTGACATGATAGCAGTATTCCAATATCTCAGGATTTGCCACAAAGAAGAGGGAGTCAAGCTACTCTCCAAAGCGCCTGAAGGCAGGACAAGAAGCAACGGATGGAAACTAATCAAGGAGAGAGGCAACCTAGAACTAAGGAGAAATTTCCTGACAGTTAGAACAATTAACCAGTGGAACAACCTACCTCCAGAAGCGGTGAATGCTCCAACATTGGAAGTTTTTAAGAAGAGACTGGACAGCCATTTGTCTGAAATGGTATAGGGTTTCCTGCCTGAGCAGGGGGTTGGACTAGATGACCTCCAAGATCCCTTCCAACTTTACTATTATTATTATTATTATTATTATTATTATTATTATTATTATTATTATTATTATTATTATTATTATTATTATTATTATTATTATTATTATTATTATTATTATTATTATTATTATTAGCCTGTGCTAATCTTTGATTTTCTTCTTTTATTTCCTCCATCTTTTTCTCAGTTTACTCTAATTTATCTTCCATTTTCTGGATTCTTTGTTCATTCTTTGTAATCATTTGTTGGAAGTTTTCTAGCTGTGAATTTATATTGAAGACCTGCTCATTTATCTTATCCAAATTGTTTCTTGTCTCCTCGTGATTTCTTCTTGTGTCTTCTTTGTGTGAGACAATTGCTTCTTGAATTAATTGGAGTGTTGTCTGCATTTCCTTTTGGAAATTGTTAGCTTTTTCTTGTTGGAGCATTGTTTCAATAGATCTCTGATATACCGGACTAGGAGCCCCAGATGATGGTGCTGAAGCTGGTTTTTTTAGCAGTTTTAGCAAGGTTTGGGATACTCATTTTTGTTTTTGTTCCCACCCCAGTTACTCTATCATCAATCTGTTATGCTCCCTGGAAACTATCCTTATCTGCAAAAGAAAACAAATCTCATATTCAATACACCACTACACAGTTTAAGTTTAACATCATATTATGTAGTTCTTATAGTTCTTGCATAGTGTGCCACAAAAAACAAGAGTTTTGTAGTCCAACTCTGTCAGTACCAAATCTGGAGGAGAAATTGCAAAATCTACTGCAGCCCTCGTGACCAAAATCCAAGAGTTGTAGATCAAGTGATGTTTGTAATCCAGAGTGGCCAGCAAGCCTTGAGCCAATCAGTAAATCCCACCAAGCCAAGAGTAATAAAAGACCATATTATCCTGTCTCTAGATGTTTCTTAAAATCCAAGATCAACCGACGTTTGTAATCCACAGTAAACAATATGCTTCCATACAGTCGATGATAAAGTATCACATAGAGTCCTGTTTCTTTCTGTCTTCAGCTGTTTATTACAGTTCTAAAGGTTTCCAAGGTCATCAAGCAGGCTGGTTATTTATGTCTGGGTTCTATGCCAAGTCTAGCCCAGACATAACATGCTTTAAGGTTTTATCTCCTTTTCACCACTAGATGTCACTCTCTCCCAAATAGTTAATAGCATTTAAATCGAATGTTATTCATAAAGTTACTCTCACCCTGTTGTTTTTCCAAGCACAATTTAGCGATTCTCACAATTGTTCAAATTTACCAAGACAATGTCTTTTTATTAATTCTGGTTCAGCATTCTGTATTCTCTATTCCAGTCCCTCTAAAGGTTTTTTCTTCCGCTTTTGTTTCTCTGGTAGGGCGGGGTGGAAATCCACTTCCTCCAGTCACGCCTGAGGAATTCTTGCCTTTGGGGAATTTATCCGTTCCAGGGAATAGTGTTGTAAAGTGGTAGAGAGAAAGAAAATAGTCTCACCCAGTTCCAAAACACGATGTTGCTAATACGCTCATTGGTGCTAATCAGCGCCCTTCCCGGTTGTCAGTAGCTCTCGGACAGGTCGCATAAATGCGGTCTGTCTTTCTTCTGTCGGTTTGAAGGGGTTTTCTTGGATCAAACGGGCTGACCGCCATCTGCCCATGATCGACAAGGATTCCCTCCTTTGTTGCTGCCTCTCCGGGGTGACCTTCGGCCCTTTAGGGCCCCCTGGCAGAAAGAAATCAGCCGTGGGGAGTGGAGCTCCGCTTTCCCCTGTCTGTATCGCTATGACGCCAACCAGAAGCTCCGGCAAGCCGCATTCTTACAGTGAATCCGAAGCCACTGACAACTGGGGAAGAAAGCTGGTGGTGCTGTTTAGTGCCAATTAGCAGATCGTTAACACCCGTGTCCTGGATCTGGGTGAGACTGTCTTTCTCTACTTCTTTGGAGCCTTACTTCTTTGAAGTGATAGATCCCTAAAAGGCAAGAAACCCCCCCCCCCCAGACGTGACTGGAGGAAAGGGGATGTCTCCCCACCTATTCCAGAGAAACAAAAACAGGGGACTGGAATATAGAATACAGAATATAGAACCAGAACTAACATGAAAGATACTGTGTGGGCAAACTTTGTCATTTGTTAATTGGTTTTTGAGAGAATATTTGGGTGAGAATAGCTTTAATCAATGATTTTTGCTTTAAGTTTTTGAAGACTCATCTGAGAGTGAGTGACACCCAGTGGGGGAAAGGAGGTATAGCTTTATTTGTTGTGTCTAAGCCAAGGAATTGGCTTGGAGCCCAGACATTAATATCTGGCTAGCCTCTCTGATGTCCTTGAAGACAGGAAACTTTTAGACCTGCAAGTAACAGTTGGAGACAGAGAAAAATATGTCTTTTTGTTGTTTCCTGTTTGGTGGGATTCATCAACTGGATTAAAGCCTGCCGGCTACTTTGGATTACAAACATTGATTGTGTAAGGACCCACTTCAAAACCTCATCCCAAGAAAGCAGGACTCTTGGAACAGTTCATTCCAAAAGAAGCTTTTATTAGGAGAAGCTGATAGCAGGCATAGAAGGCAGGATCTGAGGGTTTCCCACTCAGATCAATAGGTTAAAAGAGACCCAAGCAAACCCCACCCCAACAGTTCATCCGGTCAGTTCAAACAAGCCAATCCCCTGGTGTTAAGTCCGCTGTGGGAACGGAGCTGATAACGAAGTCCGTTCCCGTGCTTGTGAAGACGTTGGGTTTTCGCACCTTTCTCTTCCGCAGCGAGAGATAAGCCAGATGGTCGGAGGCACATTCCTTTCTCACCCCAGGTTGACATCAAGGGAGAAACAGTTCAAAGAGCGAGCATGTAGAAAACAGCAGAGAGGATACATTGTAGCAAAGCGAAAGGGCATCCCATAGAGCAGTGATGGCGAACCTTTTAGACACCGAGTGCCCAGGGGCAACTTTCCAGGGGGGCTGCTGGTGAGGGGGCCATGGGGGGAGGCAGGGCTGGGGCGACAGCGCACGTTCCCACAGAGAGGCCTCTGCATGCCGCCTCTGGCATGCATGCCATAGGTTCGCCACCACTGCCATAGAGCTTTCCCCCCTCCCCTTCAGGAGAATGGCAGAACCCACAGAAAGAAATGAAAAGAAATGAATTAGACACCCCCCCCACGAAGGAAATGGGTTCTGACAGATTGATTTACAATTTTGGACCTGTAAGAATCATCTGGAGCTAGAGGAAAATATGGCTTTCTGTTGCTTCCTGTTTGGGGGGATCTACTGATTGGATAAGGCCTGTTGGCTACTTTGGATTATAAACATTGGTTGATCTACAATCTTGGATTTTAGACATAAGGACTGTGGCAGGTTTTGTAACCTTTTGTTGTGATTCCTCACCAGCCAGTGGATCCGGCAGCCAAGTCTGAGGACTCAGATGAGGAGGAGGAGCCTGGAGTGACATTGGAGTCTGAGGAAGGTACTGAGGAGCACCAAGACTCACAGATGAGGAGCCCGGCCCCTCTACTCACGCTCGGGCAGAGACACTGCTGTTTTGGGAGCCTGAGTTGGGCGACAATGAGGAACAGCTGGGGCCAATCCCAGATGCGCGGATGCGCAGAGAGGAGAGGCGAGCAAGACAGAGGAAGGCAGTGGGGCGGCTCCATAGGCAAAGTAAAAGTCACTAAGAAGCCACGCCCTGGCTGGACTATAAAGGGGGGAGGTGTGGGAGGTGCTGGTTGCCAAAGGCAACCGTTCACGCTGCGGCTTTGTGTTTTGTTGATTGGGTTGTTTGCCTCCGAAGTCTTGGACATTGAGTCAGGTGTGTAAAAATAAAAAGGGGTTTGTTTTTCTTGTGGGTCCTGCCTGGTTTCATGAAGAGCGGGTTTTCCTCGTGAGTAAAGCAGTTGAGCAAGTACTCACGTAGGCTGGGACAGAGCACCTTTCCTCTGGATTTGGTGTTAACTGACAGAGTTTGATTATAAACTTCTCTTTTTGGTGGATCTGCATATTGGAACATATTGGATCATAAAGGTTATAGATAAAATGAAAGACTATAAGAACTATATAATTTGATGTTAAACTGTGTATTGATATATTGAGTATAAGACTGGCTATATTGGATAAGTTTAGTCTTCTCTGAGCATATCAGTTTGATAACAGAATAACTGGAGGGTGAGAATAAAAATGAGTGTTCCAAATCTTGCCAAAATTGTCAAAAAAACCATCTTCAGCACCCTCTTCTGGGGCGCCCAGCCCCATACACCAGAGATCCATAGAATCAATGCTCCAACAAGAAAAATATAACAATTTTCAAAATGAAATACAGACAACACTGCAGATAATCCAAGAAGCAATTGCGTCACATAAAGAAGATACAATAAAAAATCATGATGAGACAAAAAACAACCAGCAAAAAATGGAAGAAAAAATGGATAAGATAAATGAGCAGGTTTTTAACATGAACTCACAATTAGAAAACTTCAAACAAATGATTACAAAGAATGAACAAAGAATTCAGAAAATGGAAGACAAATCAGAGGAAACTGAGAAAAAGATGGAGGAAATAAAAGAAGAAAACCAAAGACTGGCACAGGCAAATAAAAATTTGGAAGACAAACTGGCAGCATTGGAAATGGAGAAAGCTTCGTACCTACTAAGATACCAGAATATACCAGAAGATAAGGAGGAAGATCTAACAGAACTGGTCACAAACTTGCTAGTGGAAGCACTGGAAATTGAGAAAGAAGAGATGGAAGGAGAGCTCAATCAAATATAGAGAGTAAACTCAAGCTATGGAAGAAGACATAGAGTGCCCAGGGAGGTACATGTTAGATTTGTGAAGAGAATAATAAGGGATGAAATACTGAAAAGAGTGAGGGAAGAACCGCTGCAATACAGAAAAAAGGAGATAGTGGTTCTGAAACAGATCCCCTGGACGATAAGAGACTCTCGGAAACAATACCAATTTTTGACCACAAAATTAAATGAAAAAGGAGTAAATTTTAGATGGTTGGTCCCAGAGGTGATGATAATCAACTGGAATTCTAGAAGATACAGATTGGACTCCACCTTTAAAGCAGCAGAATTTTATGAGAGATATGCAAGTTTCTTTGAAGAAAAAACACAAGACACACAAGCAGACAGGGAATTTGAAAAACAGAGCCAGCAATAGAAGAGGCAGATACACAAAGCGAAGAAGAAGAAAAAGAAAAAGAAAATACAGACCTAGAATGAGAGGGACTAGTAAGAGAACAAAGACAGAAAAGAACTACTAGGAAACCAAAACCTAAATATAAGTAAATAAGATGGAAAAGGAAAGTGGGATCCTCTCAATGAATATTAATGGATTGAACTCCCCCTCAAAAAGGAAAAAAATCTTTACATGATTATGAAAATTAAAAATGGACATAATTTGCCTTCAAGAAACACATATAAAAAAACAACATTATAAACTCCTGGAATACCCGAAAATTGGGAAACTTTATTTCACGGCAGCACAACAAAAGAAAAGGAGAGTAGCTTTATATATCAAAGAGACAGTAGACTCCAAACAGGTCTATACAGATGAAGAAGGAAGAATTCTAATGGTGGATATAATGATAAATCAAAAAAGATATTGATAATAGCAATATATGCACCAAACAATAAACAAGAAAAAAATTATCAAAAACTACACAGGAAAATATTGGTGTCAGCGTCCTCACCAACCCCTGGTTCCCACAAAAAGCAAGTGGTAGACAACAAGGTGGCTGGCAAAACTGGAACGGTCTGACCAGCGTTTATTCACGGCAAGCAAAGTTAGTGCTGGGAGTGATCTTCTCCCAGCGCCTTACATACAATCCTTCCCCTCAGCTCCACCCCCCCAACCAGCTAGCCAGCATCCAGTGCTCAGCTTGAAAAGCAGCAGTGCAGGCCCCCGGCTCTCCTCTCCGTTCTTGCTGCCGGGTGTCGTTTCTGCTCCGATCAGCTGCTGCTCAGCTGTTCGGCGGCTTCGTGAAGCAGGTAGGACTGTCCCCAGTGTCTCCCCTGGCGTCGTCCCTGCCTTTCAACCATTCAGCGGCTTAGGACCATCCCCAGCTACTCCCTGGGCAACATCCCTACCGCCAGCCTCCGTCGGGGTTTCCTGCACCGAATAGCTGTCTGGCGCTGAGCCGGGGAATCCCTCAGCTGTTTGGCGTCATCGCTGGCCTCCTCCCGTCGTCTCCCTCCCCCCTCCCTTTAATGTCGAGCCCATGGGGCTTGACAGGCGGCCCCCTCTACCAGGGCTCCACCTGGAAGGCAAGGAGAAACATGTGATCAATCACCCGCTGTGGCAGACGGTTCAGCTGACCCCCCTCCTGGCTTACTGGGATACTGCCGGTGGAACTTCCTCAACAATCGGGGGGCTTGGATGTCCGCTTCCCCCACCCAGGATGCCTCTGTAACGGGGTATCCCTTCCACCATACCAGGTACTGTAGCCGACCCCGTCGGACTCAGGAGTCCAGGATCTCCTGAATCTCGTAATGGTCGTCTGTGACAGGGCCCGGTGCCCCTTTCACGGACCTAAAGGAGGTCCCCTCCACTGGTTTCAGTAGGCTACAATGGAAGGCCGGGTGTACCTTCCCCAGGAGCCGGGGTAGCTGTAGTCGTATGGCTACTGGATTGATAACCTGCGTGATTGATAACCAGGTGCAGGGTTTTAAGAAACCCGAAGTGCCCCGCCTGCTTCACATCATGACACCTTTGTAACACCCTTGGTCTTATCACCTGTGGGACGTATAGCTTGTCACCCTTCCAAGCCAGCCCATCCCTCCTAATCAACAGTGTTTGATGCTCCAGTAGCCAGGGATCGTCTTGGGTTGCTTTATGCAGCTCCTGGACCAGGTCAATCGCCAGTTTGCGTGCAATCACCTGCCCTGCCGCTTGCCTGAAGGGAGGCATAATGGCTTGTACTACCTCCTCCCGCTTGCTGTTATATTGGGGCATTCGTAACAGTGCGTCCGCCAAAAGGTTCTTACCCCCTGGCACGTATTTCAACTGAAAGTGAAAGTGTTGAAAGTACTGTGCCCACCGTTCATGTTTTGGGGACAGGCGCCGTGGTGTCTGCAAAACCTCAAGATTTTTATGGTCTGTCCAAACCTCGAACGGCTCTTTCCCTCCCTCCAGCAAGTGTCGCCAAGTTGACAATGCCCACCGCACTGCGAACGCCTCCTTCTCCCATATTTCCCATGCCCGTTCTGTGTCTGTCAGCTTACGGGAGGTGTAAGCACAGGGCTGTAACGTCCCTTGCCCATTCCTCTGGAGCAAAACCGCCCCCACTGTGATGTCGCTGGCATCGGCTTGTACGACAAACGGCAGGTCAGGGTTAGGATGTAGTAAAACCGGCTCCCTTGCGAGAAGGGTCTTCAGGTCCTCAAAGGCCTTCTGACAGGCCAAAGTCCACGCTAGTGGTTGACCGGGGCGTGGCTTGACCGCTGTCTGTCGTGTGCGGAGCAGGTCCGTTAGGGGGTAGGGCCACTGTAGCAAACGAAGGGATGAACTGCCGGTAGAAATTGGCGAATCCCAGGAAACTCTGCAACTGACAGCGGGTCTGTGGTGCCTGCCACTCCAGCACGGCCCTGACTTTAGCAGGGTCCATCTCCACCCCTTCCCCCGATATCCGGTACCCTAAATAGTCCAACCGGGTTTGGTGGAACTCGCACTTGGATAGTTTCACATATAGGTGTGCTCTCAGTAATTTGTCTAGCACCTGTCTTACCAGTTGGACGTGTTCCATCATGTTGGAGGTATAGATCAAGATATCATCCAAATACATGAGCACCCCACGGTAAAGGTGTTCATGCAACACCTCATTGATGATCTGCATGAACACCGCAGGGGCTCCCTGCAAGCTGAATGGCATCACCCGGAACTGGTAACTGCCAAGTGGGCAGTTGAACGCCGTCTTCCACTCGTCCCCCCATTTGATTTGGACCCTGTAATACGCTTCCCGGGGGTCAAGTTTAGTGAACACCTTACCCGTCGCCAAATGGGCCAATAGATCTTGCATTAGCGGTAGGGGATACATATTCTCAACACAGACACAGTCGATGCCGCGGAAGTCCACACACAGGCGCAGGGATCCGTCCTTTTTCTCCTTAAAGAGCACTGGAGCTGCAATCCTTGATCGTGCCGGCTGGATGAACCCCCTTGCCAAGTTCTTGTCAATGTACCGATGCAGCTCCCCCATCTCCTTGGGCGTCATTGCATACATCCGAGGTTTTGGCAGTTTGGCACCTGGCAAAATGTCAATCGCACAGTCAGTTGGCCGGTGAGGAGGTAGTACATCACACTCACGCTCGCTAAATACCTTGGCGAGGTTGGCATACACCACCGGGAAAGGAGCTTCCCTCCTTGTGCTCTCCTGGCCTATTGTTGCCTCCCTGTTTCTCTCTCCACCTTTTTTTGCTTGTTCCTGGGCAGGCGGTCGAGGGCCAAAACCAATTTGTAGCTTTCGGTACCCCCCTTCCCACCAAATAGTAGGGCCCCACTTGTCCAGCCATGCTAGACCCAGGATAACGGCTTTGGTCATGGAGGGAACCACGATAAATCGGAGGACTTCCTAATGAGCCCCCATCTCCAGCCGAACTGGCTCCGTTATAAGGGTAGCCGGAGCCCCCCCCAGGAGGGAGCCATCCACCTGCTCAAACCTAACTGGGCTTGCCAGCTACCTCACTCTGATCCCTACCTCAGCCACTACGGCCTTACTGATCAGGCAATGGGTGCAGCCGGAATCTATCAGGGCCCTGTACTCCCCATGGTGACCTGTTTGCGGACTTGTCAAAACGATGGGGATGACAAACGGTCGTATGGGCTCACTTACCATCGGATCCTCCGCTGGCTCATCCTCACTGTCATAGGCCACCAGCTGGTATCTTGTGGCAGCAGTTGCCTCCTCCTCCTCTGAGATTCCCCCTCGAGGGGTGGGCCCTTCTGCCTGATGCACCGCCCTCAGCTTCTCTGGGGTCTTCTTGGGTGTGGCCCCAGCTCTCCCAGGGGTCCCTGGATTTCCCCGTGGAACAGGGAACGGGCACTCCGCTACCCGATGCCCTGGCTGGTTGCATCGGAAACACCTGAATGACGACTGGGGATTGGCCCCAGAAGAACCCGGACCAGGGCCCTGGGTCCTCCGTCCTTCGTCCCTTGGTTTCTCCATGATCCTGCGTGGCACCGATGGGCCCTCCCCCTTTAGCCGGAATTCCTGCAGGCCTGCATCCAGGTCCACCACCACATGAAACCAGTCTTGCAGCCGACTTGGAATGCCTCGGAAGACACATGCCTGGCGCAGGTCTCGGTCCAAGCCTGCCCGGAATTGGTGAACCAGCAGATGTTCCGGCCAGGACCGCAGCCTGCCGGCCACCCGCCAGAACTCACGTACGTACTCGGCCGCAGACCGGCCTCACTCCTTCAGCGCCAGCAACTCCCCCTCGGCCCGCCAGACTCGTGAGACGTCTTCAAAACGGGATCGTAGAGCCTCCAGGAATAGGCCGGTGTCGGCCAATTCTCTAGCATGGTCGCTGTAGAGATCCACCGCCCATTCCATGGCTTTGCCTTACAACCCTGCAGTTACCGCCACCACCATTGCCCACTGGGACTGGTAGAAGCGAGCGTACTGGTCTAAATGGCTAATGACCTGACCCAGGAACATTGCCAAACAGTCCGGGTTCCCATCAAACGTCGCCTTCAATGGTGGAGGACCCCAGGCCATCCCTTGGCCCCATGGGCCCAAGGGCCAACCAGGACCTTGTAGAGTTTCAACCACAGGTGCGGAGTGCTGTTCCCCGGGCCCTACTCCCCGCCGGGCCAAGGATCCAGCCGCTGGCACCGGATGCCTGGCGGGGGCTCTACTGGGATCTGTCATGCCTCCGTCCGAGCCTGACTCCGAGGAAGAGATGGAGTTCTCTGTTGAGGCCCAGGAGGGGGTGTCTGTGGCTTCGGAGGACTGTAGGGAGGAGCAGGCTGAGGCAGGCCAGAGCCCCTCAGGTTTGGAACAGGGAAGGCAGAGTTCAGGCGAGGAGCAAGGCCCCTCCCCACCTGATCCTAGAGCAAGGAGAGCAGAGAGGAGGAGAGAACAACGGAGGCAGGCTCACTTGCTCGGGAGGAGAGCGTCCCGCTCCACTCCACAAGGCACACCTGGGGATTAGTATTTAAGGAGACGCTGTGGGGTGAGGCATTTGCCGGGAACAAACGTGGGATCTTGAGATTGTCGTGACTTGTGCTCTTGTAACCTGGACACTTTGTATTCCGGACCAGTTTGTTTCCTGCTTCCCGATCACAGCTTACATTCCTGATCTCTCCTTGCAGTCGGCAGTTTGCAGTTTGCAGTTCGCAGACAAGCCGAGAGTAAAAGGACTTTTTATGTTTTCTTGTTATCTGTCTTGTCTTGAGAATATTGTAAACTTTCCTGGCTATCTTGGTTGAACTCTTGCCAGCATATGGGGGAGGTTTTCGGTGAACATTGGCAGTGATTCCAGGACTGTTGCTTTTGCCAGCCAACTGCCTTGCCTCCGTTCGGGGCCCTGGGTCATCACAGGATCCATCACTGACCTGCCTTCCCATGCAGCCCGCAGTTGTCCTGTTGGTACACCCTGAATAGGACCTCCCACCTGAGGGGTATCAGGAGCGTGGCCAGCCCCTAACTTCAACTTCGGGCTGGCCAAATGAAACCGGATTGGCCCCAACTGGGTTGGCTGGGTCTCAGTTCGTGGCCATGAAGCCGTCTCGGGTCCCACCTCCCACCTCGGCCATGAGGGGGGATCCTGGAACCCGGCTTCACCAAACCTTTCCCTCAGGACGTCCATTGTGTGTCGTCCGGGTGCCGTGGAATAGCTCCAGTCTCCGTCGTCGTCATCCGTCAGACGCCTGTCTCCACTCCGTCAGGGGGCCCAGATCACCCGGTGTGTGTACTTGGCCGACGGCCAAGCCGGTGACAGCTGAACTATGCCACCAGTCTCCTGAGGGCCCTGCATCCTGCGTCAACCCCGGAACCGTCTGTGTATCACTCACTGGACCCGCAGGTCGAGCCTCACGCACTTTGGGCTGCACCACCGGCTGGGCATCCTCAGTTCCCGCATCAGGAGTTGGCACTGTCACCTCAACTGGCTCTCCTCCTTTACCCACAGGTGCCACCTCCTGTGTACCCTCAGCCATTCCCTGAATAGAGCACAAGGGTAATGGGTAGGGACAAACAAAGTTGAGCGCTAACTTTATGTCAGCGTCCTTACCAACCCCTGGTTCCCACAAAAAGCAAGTGGTAGACGACAAGGTGGCTGGCAAAACTGGAACAGTTTGATCAGCGTTTATTCACAGCAAGCAAAGTTAGCGCTGGGAGTGATCTTCTCCCAGTGCCTTACAATCTTTCCCCTCAGCTCCACCCCCCCAACCAGCTAGCCAGTATCCGGTGCTCAGCTTGAAAAGCAGCAGCGCAGGCCCCCGGCTCTCCTCTCCGTTCTTGCTGCCGGGTGTTGTTTCTGCTCCGATCAGCTGTTTGTCAGAGGCGCAGCTGCTCAGCTGTTCGGCGGCTTCATGAAGCAGGTAGGACTGTCTCCAGCATCTCCCCTGGCGTCGTCCCTGCCTTTCAGCCATTCAGCGGCTTAGGAGCATCCCCAGCTACTCCCCGAGCAACGTCCCTACCGCCGGCCTCCGTCGGGGTTTCCTGCGCCGAACAGCTGTCTGGCGCTGAGCCGGGGAATCCCTCAGCTGTTTGGCGTCGTCACTGGCCTCCTCCCGTCGTCTCCCTCCCCCCTCCCTTTAATGTCGAGCCTACGGGGCTTGACAATTGGTAATGGAATATCAAAATATTTGTTTAGTAGGAGATTTTAACGCAATTGTGGATGAAAAATTAGATTACAACAGTAGTAAAATAGGAAAAAGAAGAATAAAGAGATTACCTAAGGCGTTTTTTAAAATGGCAGAAGAAATCTGCGTACAGGATGTCTGGAGAGAAATGAACCCCAAAAGAACTCAGTATACATATTATTCGAATAGAGACAAATCATGGTCTAGAATTGATATGATATAGATGTCCCCTGAATTAAAAACTAACATACATGAGTTTGAGATAGAACCCAATATTTGGGCCGACCAAAATCTGATAAAGCTGATCTGGAGAGGAGTAAAGAAGAAATCAAGGTGCACATTGAATCAATCCTTATTAAAAGAGGAAGAATTTACAGAAATAGCAGTAAAGGAAATGGAATTCTTTTTCTTTTTTAAAAAAATATGTTTTATTATTTTTATGGGGATAAAAAGGGAAAGGTAGGTAAAGGTATAACATAGGGTAAAAAACAAGGATTAGACCAGGGGTAGGGGTAGATACAATAATGGGGTTACCCCCAACAATAAATCAACGCTTTAGCAAGCAGACTATCGTCCGGGTATACATATTGAATATGCATAGTTAACATAATACTAAAAAGCTATATTAATAAATTTATCACTATTAATAATAAAAACTTAACCAATACATATCATTCATTCTGTAAATAACAATAATCAGTATACTATTAGTAATATATTACTAACTAAATATAGTTACATATAAATACCAATATAATGCTTATTAATTATAATTACTTATAGTTAAAAGTAAACATCTAACAGAGAAGTTAAAAAATAATATTAAAGAAAAAATACATCATTTATCTTATTTAATTTCATAACCTTTTTTCATTCTGTCTTATTGCTAACCATTGATAGAATTTTTTCCCATGTTTTAAAGTAAATTGTATCTTCTTTCTCTTTGATTTCTAAAGTTAATGTATCCATTTCTGCACATTCCAATATTTTCGTAATAATAATCTGATCAGGTGGTATGTTTTCATTTTTCCAAAATTGGGCAAATGCTATTCTCGCAGCTGTTAATATATGTAAAATTAAATATTCATTCTCTTTTCCGTAGTTAGATCCTAATATTCCTAATAAAAACAGTTCCGGTTTGAATTCTATCTGTATCTTAGTCATCTTTTCTAACCATATATGGATTTTAAACCAATATTTCTTTGCATTAGGGCATATCCACCAGATATGATAATAAGTTCCTGGTTTTTGTTTACATTTCCAACAAATATTTGATACATTTTTAAACATTTTCTCTAGTCTAACTGGTGTCATATGCCATCTGTAAAACATTTTATATAAATTCTCCTTATATGCAACCGCTTTAGTAAATTTGATATTTCGATCCCACAGTTTTTGCCAATCTTCTAAGTCTATAGAATATCCAAAGTTCTTAGCCCATACTATCATTGTTTCTTTTACTTGTTCTTCTTCCATCTTCCAGCTTAGTAGAAATTTATAGAGTTTTTTAATCAAATGTTCATCTGTTTTTAGCAATATTTTATCTAGTGGTGTCTGTTCTTTATAAAATCCTGTAGACTTTATATCTTTTTCATATCTTGTCTGAATTTGCAAGTAAGACCACCATGTTAAGTCAATACCCTGTTGCTGAAGAGTTTTCTGTCTTTAAGTTTCCCATCTTTGTCCAAAATATCTTTATATCTAACGAGTTTATCATAGTTAATTAAATTTGGATAGGAAAAGGCTTCCATTGTCGAGAGCCACTCAGGTATTTTCATATAAATTTTATGTTTAATTTTTTCCCACTCTGAAAACAATACATTCCTTATAGCATGATTTTGAAAATATTTATGTACTTTATTTTTCTCATACCACAAAAATGCATGCCAACCTAATTGCAAATCATGCCCCTCTAAATAGAGAAGTCGTTTATTTCTCAGTGTAATCCATTCTTTAAGCCAAAGCAAAATAGTTGCCTGATAGTAAAGTCTCCAATCCGGGAGTCCAAAACCCCCTCTGTCTTTAGAATCTTGTAATAATTTAATTTTAATTCTAGCTTTTTTCCCTTGCCATATAAATCTCATTATTGTAGCGTTCAATTCATCGAAGAATTTTTGATTTAACTTAACAGGAACCGTTTGAAAAAGAAAAATTAGCTTAGGTAAAATGTTCATCTTAACAGTCGCTATCCTTCCTAGTAATGATAGTTGAAGATTTTTCCATTTCTCCAAATCCACTTTTATTTGTTTTAGTAGTCTCTCATAATTGTCCTCTTTTATTGTTGTATATTTTGAAGTTAAATGGATACCTAAATATTTAACTTTTTTAGCTATTTGAAGGTTTGTCTTTTTAGCAAATTGAATTTTTTGTTTGTCTGTTAAATTCTTCGTTAATACTTTAGTCTTTTCCCTGTTTATCTTCAACCCCGCCACTTCTCCAAATTTCTCTATTTTCCGCAAGAGTTTAACAGCTGTTTCTAATGGCTCCTCCAAAATAAAAACTAAATCATTTGCAAAAGCCTGTAGTTTATATTTTTGATCCTTTATCTCCAATCCTTTAATCTCAATATCTTGCCTAATATTCCTAGCCAACACTTCCAATGTAAAAATGAATAACAAAGGGGACAGTGGACATCCCTGTCTTGTGCCTTTTTTAATTTCAAAGCTATCTGTGTAGTCTCCATTTATAAGTATCCTTGCTGATTGTTTATTATAAATTGCTTGAATTGCATTTATAAAATTTCCGCCAAAGTCCATCTCCTTCAACTGTTGAAGCAAAAATTGCCAATTAAGATTATCAAAAGCTTTTTGCGCATCAAGAAATATAAGCGCCAACTGTTTCCCCGGATGGTTTTCGTAATATTCCAACACATTTAAAATAATCCTTAAATTATTCTTTATCTGCCTTTTTGGTAAAAAGCCATTTTGGTCTTAATGAACGAATTCAGTCAAAAATTAAGGGCTTCCGGTTCCGGATCGCGGCACGCGTAGTCGCACGGAGAGAGCCGTCTCTCCTACCGGCTGCTTTCCCTCCGCCGGTAGACCCTTAACCGGGTCGAAAGTCGCCCCGTAGAGGCGACCACCGCTTGAGGAGGCCCCTGCTTGACTGGGGAAGGGCGGCAGCTCCTTCCTTAGTTCGAGCTAGCTCCTTAGGGCCGTCGGAGGAAAGATTGGCCAGCAAAATGGACGATCACTTCGCTGCACCAGCCGAAAGTCAGAAGAACAACTAAGCGTAAAGAACCCCCATGGAGAATCCGGGTGAGACCTTTCCTACCCCCTCTTTCCCTAATCACTCTCCTGTCAAAAGCTTTTGTGTTTGAATTACTTCCCTGCTGTAAGGGAGCAGCGTTTGGGCATTCGGGAAAAACAGCTTTGGGAAAAAAATAAAAATAAACCAGTTAATTTCTATGGACTATTTAAATTTTGGAATACTGAGGGGACCTGAAAACATTTTATTTTTGACTATTATTGTTATAACTACGCATCTATTACTTTGGAGAGGCCTTTCTTCAATCTTTTTCAACACGAAAAATAAAAAATCTATTAACTTGGAAAGAAAAAAAGATTTTATGGTCTGCTGAGGACATCTTGTGACGAAAAGTGGTACTGCAACTGTATATTTTTTTCATGGCTGGGGATGGCTTTGACCTTCAAAAGATGATAAGCGTAAGATAACTGAAACAGCTGTGTGGTGATCTGGTCTATTGAAAATTGGAGGTGAACATTTGTTTGATTTCTACAAAATAGAGCCTTCTCTAAAAGATTAAAAAATCTTTTTACTATTGATATGGAACCTAACACACAGCTGGACTATGAGCTCATATTGGAAAAAATTCTGGAAGCCACAGAGGATATGAACTCTTACTTTCAAACTTTCAGACAGATCAAATTATAGACCGAAAAACAGTGCAGAAGAAGCAGATTGGCGCTAAAGAGATTAGTGAACAATATGTACAACCTAAAGAGGAACCACGTCAACAACTCAACTATGAAACTACACTGAGAGAAACTGTGGAAACCAAAGAACAAACTAACTTTATACAACTCCAAACGCAATCTATGGAGAAGCCTGATGATCAAAGAATAACTTTAACGGAGATGTCTGAAGCATTAACATCAACAGAGACTGACACTCAGATACAAGTTATTGAAAATTGTGATAAGGTGGATAAACAACTGGCAAACATAACATGGAATAAAACGGCTTTTACCATCCAAAGGCTACTAGAAGAAAGGAAAGAGAACTTTGACCAATTTGAAGCGTTAAAGAATATGGACTTTTTAATATTGTGGTTTGATGATGCAGGAATTTTATTATGGAAACCGATATGGCACAGAAAGAAACCTAGAGTTAGATTTAAAAATGTATTTTAAAGTTTTATTTAATGGGTTTAAAAAGGCTTTGACTTTTTGACTGAGTTAATAACTAATGGAGCACGTGAAATTTCTAAGAGGATACCCTTTGTAATAATACTGTGTTTCAGATATGATAATTACTGGAGAGGTAAACTTTATTTACTGGTTTAAAAAGATTTTCATAGATATAGATGAATTGATAGAATATATACTTAAATTAGATAGAAATCTATTTGTTGGTTTGATATTTTTACTCTAAATAAGATAATTATTTTGTAATAGAAGAAGAATAAGAGGGATGGGTGACAAGAGAAGAAATGGTATTAATGAAGAAAATATAAGAATATTACTGTGGGAATAATATACCAGATATAATTATTATGTAAAAAAAAAAAAAGGACACCCGAAGTGTTAATAATATGTCTATTTAAGGCTAATTGGAATATGGTAATTGTAAGTTAGTAAAGCTTAAAAACAGGACTTGGATCTTTAGAATTGAAATGTGAGTGATATTTGATAGGATTGTTTGAAGCTTATGTAGAAATGTATCAATCTGAATATGTAAGACTAAATGAGGGAATTAGAGAGGGAATTTTAAATGAATTTTAAATGAATTGATTTGGGCTATATATTTGTGATTGTTTTTCTTTTTTTTTGGATGTTCAATATACCCACCTCCACGGTGGTTCCTAAACACTCTGATGTAACCCTTTTATCCCTACAAAAATCTAATAAAATATATTTTTTAAAAAACAAAATTTCTTCATTCTTTCTGCCATTATTGTAGTAAATATTTTATAATCCACGTTTAGTAACGATATTGGTCTATAAATTTTAATTTGTGTAAGATCAGTGTCTTCTTTAGGTATAAGGGAAATGTTGGCTTCTTTCCATGAATTTGGTATTTTTATCTCTGAAAAGGCTTCATTACAAAGATCTTTCAAAATCAGGCTGACAATGTCTTGTAAAGCTATATAGAATTCTGCAGGGAGACCATCAGGTCCCGGAGTTTTATCCTTCTTTTGCCTTTTTATCGCCTCTGTAATCTCCATCATTGTTATGTTCTCATTTAGTATGTATTGCATATTCTCTGGTACCTTTGGAAGGTCCGCTTCTTTTAAATATTCCTGTATTGCCTCATTCAAAACCACCTCAGTCTTATAAAGTGTCTCATAATAAGCTGTAGTAATTTTTTTAATTGCATCATTATGGCAATATAATTGGCCTTTTGAATCTTGTAGTTTACTTATCAGTCTTTTTTCTCTTTCTTTTTTCAATTTATATGCCAGCCATCTTCCGGGTTTATTGGCATTTTCAAAAAAATTCTGTTTACATCGTTTAATCTGTTGTGCCCTTATATCCATCTCCAGTAAATTTAATTTGTGTTTTATTAATTCCATTTGTGTCTTCAATTCTTTCTTTTGTGGATCATTTCGTAGCTCCAGTTCCAAGTTACTAAGTTGTTCTTTCAATCTAAGCTGTGTTTGTTTCTTTTCTTTATTCTTTTTGGCAACATAGGTTATAGCCACGCCCCTAAAATAAGCTTTTGCTGTATCCCATACATTTTGAATGGAGGTTTCTTCTTTCTTATTTATTTAAAAAAAAAATTCCATTTCTTTCGTTGCTAATTGTAAAAATTCTTTTTCTTTCAATATAGCTTTGTTCAGCCACCATCTTAGTTTCTTTCTAGTTCCTTTCCACGTCATTCTAATTGGATTATGGTCTGCCCAAATATTAGGTTCTATTTCAATCTCCTGTATCATAGTCTTTAAATCATAAGAAGTCCATAGCATATCAATTCGTGACCAGGATTTATGCCTATTTGAGTAAAATGTATATTGTGCTTTATCTGGGTTCATTTCTCTCCATATATCTTGTATACCTAATTCGTCTTTCATCTTTAGAAAAGAATTAGATAAGGTATTTCCCCCTTTTTCCCCTTGTTTATAGCTCTTATAATCCTGTTTTGAATCAGCTATCGCATTAAAGTCTCCAAGAATACAAAGATTTTGATAGTTTAATTCCATTAATTTATCATATAATTGCTGAAAAAATTGGTCTTGTTTCTCATTGGGGGCGTATATCGCAATCATCAAAATTTGTTTTTGATTCCATGTAATTTCCACCATTAGTAGTCTTCCTTCCTCATCAACATAAATTTGTTTTGGATTCATCTTCTCTTTTATATAAAGGGCTACCCCTCTTTTCTTTTGCAATGCCGACGAAAAATAAAGTTTGCCTATTTTTGGTTGTTCTAAGAGTCTAAAGTGTTGTCTTTTTATATGCGTCTCTTGAAGACAAATTATGTCCATTTTCAATTTTTGTAGTCTATGAAATATTTTACTCCTTTTTGATGGGGAGTTAAGACCATTTATATTTATTGAAAAAAATTCAATTTCTTCCATAGTTTTAGTTATATTTGGATCTCAGTCTTCTAGGAGAAGTTATCTGTCTCTGATCCTTGGGTCTTACATCTTCTTCTGATTGGGTCTTTTTAGGTTCTCCCTCTTCTGTTTGTTTCGATGCTCCTGCTTCTTCCTCTGGTTTCTTAGACCTGATATCGCCTTCTTCCAGAAAGCTTCTATGATTGTTAAAAAGTTCCTCTGCTTTAAGTGGAGTATCCAATCTGTATCTTCTCGAGTCCCAAAAGATTAATAATCCTTCTGGGACCAACCATCTAAAATTCACTCCTTTATTCAGCAGTTTCCTTGTCAAAAATTGATATTCTCTTCGTGCTTCTCTTATTCTCTTCGGGATCTGTTTAAGAATTACAAGTTCTTTATCTTTATATTTCAATGGCTGGTCTCTTATTGCTCTCAAGATCTCATCTCGTGTTGATCTTTTGAGAAATCTTACGTGGACCTCTCTGGGAACTCTATTTCTTCTTGCATAGCTTGAATTGACTCTAAAAACGTGATCCATTTCTTGTTTCATTTGATCCATTTCCATTCCAAGTCGTTCCGCCAATAACTCACTCATCAACTCTAACAGGTTCTCATCTTTCTCTTCTATGATATTTTGGAATCTTAAGAAGTATGACGCCCTTTCCATCTCCATGACAGCGATGCTGTCTTCCAATTCCGCGTTTACTTGCGCCAATCTCTGGTTCTCATCTTGTAATGCTTCTAGTTTCTGATCAACCATCTCTGACTTATCCTCTATTTTTTGCATTCTTTGTTGAGTGTCTATCATCGCTTCCGGTGACGTCGCTGACTGTAGACCCGGGGAAAATTGCTCCGCTCCCCGGGTCCGAAATTTCTTCGCTGGCGGGCCCATTTGGGCTAAATGCCACCCTGGAGGGGTGGCCACCGAAGGGCGAACCTTTGAGGAATGGGAGCCGGCAGTAGCCGGCTTACTGAACCCAAAGCAGCCCCTGGAACCAGCAAAAGAAAGGCGGATTGCATTTATGCGAGCCGCCATTCTCAGCTGATCGTCGGAGACAGAAAACAGCTGATTTGGAAGGCAAGCAGCCGGGACGGGTGAGACTATGCTTCTTTTCTCTTTATGAAGTGGACTTTATTGAAGCCTGTCTTTAATTCGAAGCTGGAAGCCTGAAGGGAGGAAGGAGGTGGATCTGTTCCCCCCTCCCGTGTAAACGGCGGTTTAAGCGATTTTAAGAAGAACTGATTTGGATTACTTTAAAAAAATTTAATTGGAGAAATCATCTTACTTTTGGAAGGAGAGGAAGACTTAATAAGTGGGAAAAGCCACTCTGTTTTTTTTTCTGTTCTTTTTATTAACTTTAAAGAACTTTTAAACTGTGTTTCCACCTTGGATATTTTTTTTCCTTTTTACCACCTAGCGGCTACATTGTAACTTTCCTCTCTTTGTTCTCTGATAGTTTTGTTTATTCAGCTGCAATACTTGGCCCAACGCCCAGACACTTGGCTGCATGCCCAGACATCCTTATTTCTCTCAAAAGCTACTGAGAGGGAAGCTTTTTTTTTTGTCTATGAGTGTCTGGTCTTTTTAGCTAGCTGTATATTCCCTACAGCAAAGGAAAATATAAGAGAAGGGAAGTTATCTTTTGGGGTTTTTTTGTTTTTTGTTTTGTATTTGGGTGGTTGTGGAATAAATTTTTAAATTTATAATTAGATCATTTTCCTTTATAATATTTTTGTTTTTTACATGACAATTTTTTTTTTTTTGGTTTTTCTTTTGGATATAAATACATCTTTTTTCTTTTTGGCCTTTTTGTCTGCTTTTTTCCCCCTTTTTTTACTCTACTTTCCTTTTGGATGGTTGTGGAAGTTTTTTGTTGTTCCTTTTCCCCCCCCTTAACTAGCTTTTTGCTGGAATTATTAGTATTTTTTTTCCTTTCTTTTTTCCTTTTTTTTCCTTTCAAAGTATGTTTGCCTTGTCTCCTGATAATAGGAGGGCATTGGATTATAATTGGCCATCGGGCCCTCTGGTGGATTATAACTAGCCATTGGGCTCCTCAGTGGATTATAAATAAATACAACAATTAGAAGATGAGCGTCTCAAACTTGGCTAAAGGGGTGAAGAAGGGCTCTTCGGCCCCCGCTTCAACCTCGGTGAGCCCAGCCCCTCAAAAATCAATTACTACATTTTTACAACAGGAAACTCAACAAAAAGACACGCAAGCGATACTCCAAGCAATTGCAGATTCCAAAGTGGAAATGAAAAAAGATTTGGATAAAAATTATGAAGACTTGAAAAGTGATCTTCTTAAAATGGAAATGGAATTCTTTTTTAAAGAAAATAAAAAAGATACTTCACTCCAGAATGTATGGGATACAGCCAAAGCATATTTCAGAGGATTAGCTATAACTTACATGGCTAAAAAGAATAAAGAGAAAAAGCAACAGTGTACAATGCTAAGGGAAGAGTTTAAGAAATTGGAGCTAGAACTTCAAAGAGATCCACAAAAGGAAACCCTTAAAAGACAAATGGAGATAATTAAACATATTAAACCTAATAGAGTCAGAAGAATTGGCTCAACAAATCAAAAGGGCAAAACAAAACTTTTTTGAAAATGCAAATAAACCGGGAAGATGGCTGGCTTATAAACTGAAGAAAAAGAGAGAAAAAGTTGATAAACAAATTGCAAGATGAGAAGGGAGATGTGCAACTCCAAAATGAGGCAATAAGAAAAATAAAGAATATTATGAAAAATTATATGATATAGAAAAAATTTCTCTGGAAAAAAACAACACAATATATGGAAAAAGCCAAACTACCAAAAATTCCAGAAAACTTTAAAAATTTGCTAAACGAAAAAATAACGATGGAACTGATGGAAGCTATAAAAAGACAAAAAAATGATAAAACCCCAGGACCAGATGGGCTACCTGCAGTTCTATAAACGTTTTCAAGATACATTAAGCTCCCCAATGAAGGAAGTTTGTAATGAGGTATTATCAGAGGCTAAATTACCAAATACATGGACGTAAGCAAATATTACCTTAATACCAAAAGAGGACTCAGACTGTTACAGATAAAAAATTATAGACCGGCTTCCGGTTTTGACATTGTGGCGGTACGGACGTAGGAAGACGGGTCAAAAGTCGCCCCGTAGAGGCAACAAGCAAGGAGGGGACCCTCGTTGATCACGGGTGGGCAGCAGCCCTTCCGTTTGATCCGAGGAAGCCCTCCAAACCGGCAGGGGAAAGACTGGCTACATTCGCGTAGCCAGTCAAAAGCTGCTGACAGTGGAAGACAATAAGCACCAACAAGCAACATTACAGCAATGTGGATGAAACTGGGTGAGATCTGATCCTCTCTTTATGATTTTAAGACCTCTTCCTGAAAAACTGCCCAAAGCACTCCTCCCAATGAGAGAGGGAAGGGGAATTTCTGCCCCATTCCCTCAGGAAAAGAAAAGCAGCGATTTAATTACTTGGGGAAAATGGAGAAAACTACAAGACTAATTTGGAATTAATATATATATATATATATGGCTTGGAAATTTGGGGACTAAAAGTGCTTTTAAGACTTTTTTTTAAAAAAAACTGGGAAACGGCGTCAATGACATCTAGTGGTGAATTTACAGCACTACAACTTATTATGCCTAAAAGAAACTTGGCTCGAAGCCCAGATTTAGACTCTGGCTGGCCTTGGAAGCTTTTAATTTTGAAGATTGCAGCTGAGAAAAGGGAAAAGGCTTGGGGGCTGCTTATCTGTGTGGCAGAGACGATAAACTATTCTAAAATTGGCCTGTCTGAACTACGAACACAAATACTGACTTTCAGAACTGTATTGTGGAACTATTTTCCTGTAGAAGAAATATACACTATTGCCTGATACGATGGAACATTTTGGATTATAAATTTTGATTGATAAACAACTTTTAATGGTTCTTTCTTCTCCCTGGACAGAAAGGATATATTTCTCATTGGACAAAAAAATTTGAATTTTACTTATATTTGCTTAGGGGAGGTTTAAGAAAGGATTGATAAGTTGGTTGGATAATCTGGAGCTCCAATGACAATTAACTGAAACTTTCTAAATTCTCAAACAGATTTCTATAAAGGCCATTTACAAAAAATAAAATGGATGTTCCATATTTAGCTCTAAATGGTAAAAAACCATCCTTAACATCTGTCTTCAGAAGCCTCAGTTTGACATACCACCAAGAAAATACTGATGAATCACAGAAAGAAATTCTCTCCATGTTGAAATTAATACAAGAAACAATTGCCTCAGCTCATGATGAGATTAAAAATAACACAAAGGAGATAAAAGAACAATTTTCTAATTTAAATCTACACACTCAGAAAATAACCACAGAGAAGGAACTAGCAACCCAGAAAATAGAAGGAAAACCAGAGAAAGCTGACCCAAATATGCAGGACCTAAAGGAAAAAACTAATCGCCAGACTCAGACAAATGAAGACTTAGAAGACATAACGATAATATTGGAAATGGAAAAGACATTTTATCAACCAAGATATCAGAGCATACTGGAGGATAAGGAAGGAAAGCCGATGGAATGGAAGATAGAGCTGTTACCAGAACTGTGGGGAATTGGAGAAGGAGGGAGGCTGTTTAATGAATATCAATGGGCTAGCTCTTCCAAAAATACTTTAACTAAATTGTTTCTTTTGCTCCAAATAATATACACAAAAATAGAGGAAGAATTATTTGATGATTCAAATGGAAAGTTAGCTGGCAAAGGAAGAAAGCTAGAGTAAGACTGAAGAAAACAGAAGCTTTGACCTATTAGAGGGGATATTATATTATTAATTAGATGTTTGAATATGGTTAAGAATAGATTGCTAGAAATAGAAGTATTATAACTAGATAGATAAGATTGGTAATCAGAATATCATATTTTGGCATGAAAAGGAAAATAAGAAAATGCTAAGAAGTTTGAATAAGGGAAGCTTTTGGTTACCCAAATATAACTTGTTTTGAAATTATAAATGATTGGGATATTTTGAATATGGATGGGAAATTAAAACTGAAAAAAAAAGAGCGAAAATAGGATACTGACTGAATAAATGGATATTGAGTGCAAATGCAATTAAGATATGTTTTGGTTAGAAAAGATATTTTAAAGTGATATCATTGATACTATTAGAAAACTGTAATAAATGCTGATATTTAACTGTATATTTATTAACAACAATAAGAATTTTATTTGCTTAATGTGGAAAAATGTTTATTACCGGAAGAAGAGAGGATGTATTGGATGGTGTAATATTGGATTTAGTTTGAAGAAGCTTATATGTACCACGGAATTACTAATGGACCCAGTCAACACGTTGTCTAATAAGCACTTGTTTGTAAAAATAGAAAATTAATAAAATATTTATTTTAAAAAAATTATAGACCAATATCACTATTGAATTTGGATTACAAAATTTTTGCTTCAATAATAGCAGAGAGATTGAAAAGATTTTTGATTGAATTTATTCATCCAGACCAAAATGGATTTTTATCGAAAAGACAAATAAAACACAATTTAAGGATTATTTTAGATACATTGGAATACTATGAAATGCACCCAGGAAAACAAATGGCACTAATTTGTTTAGATGCTCAAAAAGCCTTTGATAATGTAAGATGGCAATTTATGACACAACAATTAAACTGCATGGATTTTGGAGAAAAGTTTATAAAGGTAATTAAGACAATATATCATAAACAATCAGCAAAATTAATTGTAAAGGGATTACACAGAAAGCTTTAATATAAAGAAAGGCACAAGACAAGGATGTCTGCTATCCCCATTGCTATTCATATTGACTTTGGAAGTTTTGAACAGGAACATCAGACAAGACCTGGAAATTAAAGGAATGGAGATAAAAGATGAAAGCTATAAATGACAGACTTCCGGTTTCGCGTCGGAGCGAGACGGACGTAGGGAAGCAGGGCTCTGCCTCCCGCGTTTGATTTCATCCTGCTGGGTTAAAGTCGCCCCGGAGAGGCGACGAAGAAAGAGGAGACCCTCGTAGATCACGGGTTGACGGCAGCCAATCCGTTCGATCCGAGGAAGCCCTCTAAACCAGCTGGTGAAAGACTGGCTGCAGTTCGGCAGCCGGTCAGAAGCTTCTGACAGCCGGGGGAAAAAGCATCAACTAGCAAATTTAAGCAACGTGTTTGGAACTGGGTGAGAGTATTTTTTTTCTTTCTGCTCTACTTTTTTAAAAAATCTCCCTGAAAAAATAATCCCAAAAGGCAAAGATCCCAGAAGCAAGAGGGGGGGGTGTTTCCTGGTGCCCCTCCCCCTAGAAGAATGGTGGTGGTTTAACATCTTCGGGAGAAAAATAGTCAAACTATAAAATTTAATTAGAAACAATTTAAGGTTGTAACATTGAAAAATTTGGGAGACTTAAAATATCTTGGAAACTTTATTTGCTTGAAAAACTATCAGATTGAACTCTCGAGAAAAAAAAATCTTGGTCGAAAGATAGACTTGTAATGACATCTAGTGGCGGAAAGAGGAACAACATCAAGGCTTTTCTCTTTTTTTTTTGCTTCGTATGCTGTTTGGAAAGAATGAGCTTGGTTTGAAGCCTAGACAGAAATAAGGCTCTTTGATGTGCCTGAACTTCTCAGCCTTGCAGATTGCAGCTGGAAAAGAAGAGAAGAGGAACTCTTTGGGCTGTTTTTCTGCAGGATGGATTATAAATATAAACTACTTTGAAGCCAGCTGGCTTTCCTGGATTATAAACATCGCCTGAGCTGCAATATCAAGAACTATTCAGAGATAGAAAAAACTTGACATTTGGTTATTCTCTTTGGGAGAGGCTCTATGGATTATTAACTTGGAATAGTAGGGCCTTGAGAATTATAAATATTGACTGATGATTTTGGTTTATTGGACAACTGCTTGGAGTTGGTGCTGCAAGACAAAAGTGGATTTTTTTCTTCTTTTTTCTTTTTCATGGGGAACCTATTGGATTATAGATCTTTACTTTTAAGAACTATTTAGAGACAGAAGAAATCTGACTCTTGGCGATTCCATTTGGGGGAGGCCTTCTGGACTATAAACTTTACACAACAGGACTCTTTTTGGCCTACAAATTGGAGCTGATTGATAACGTTAGACTTTTGGATAATTATTTGGAGTTGAGATTGAAGGACAGAACTGAACTACAAACTCTCTTCCCTCCTTTCTCCCCCTGTTGGGGAGCCTATTGGATTACAAGAGACTACAGATAAAGTTTATAATAATTGTTTGAAGCAAACTTAAATGATAAATTGTAATATTGATTATAAGATTGAAGGTTTTGTATAAGATTTAACTGGGGAATATATTAGAACTGAGGAGGTCTGGAGGGTGGGAATAAAAATGAGTGTTCCTAATCTAGCTAAAATTAGCAAAAAACCATCCTCAGCACCATTGTCTACTACCCCCAGTCCTGTCTATCAGAGATCAATTGACGCAATGTTACAACAAGAAAAAACCAACAGTTTCCAGAAGGAAATGCAAACTACATTACAAGCAATCCAGGAGGCTATTACTTCGTACAAAGAAGACACGAAGAGAAATCATGAAGAGATGAAAGATAATTTTGATAATATGAAGGAAGAAATTCATGACTTGAAATCTCAATTAGAAAACTTTCAACAGACGATTACAAAGAATGAGCAAAGGATTCAGAAAGCAGAAGACAAATCAGTGGAAACAGATCAAAAGCTGGAAGAAATAAAAGATGAAAATCAAAGATTGATGCAGGCAAACAAAGAATTGGAAGACTCAATAGCGGTTTTGGAAATGGAAAAGGCATCTCATTTTTAAGATTTCAGAACATAATGGAAGACAAGAAGATCTCGCGTACTTGATGACAGAACTGTTAGCGGGAGCGTTGGAAATCGGAAAACAGGAAATGGAAGGAGAGATTGATCAAACATTTAGAGTCAATTCAAGCTATGCAAGAAGAAATAAAGTTCCTAGAGAGGTACATGTTAGATTTGTCAAAAAATCAATAAGAGATGAGATATTGAGAAGAGTCAGAGATGACCCACTGCAATACAAGGGAAAAGAAATTGTAGTCTTGAAGGAGATACCTAGAAGGATAAGAGATTCACAAAGAGACTATCAAATCTTGACCAAAAAATTAATCAAAAGAGTGGACTTTAGATGGCTGATGCCAAAGGGGATTCTATTTAACTGGGACTCCAAAAGATACAGATTGGATTCTGTCTGTCTTTAAAGCAATGGAATTTTATGAGAGACATAGAGTTTTCTTTGAAGAAGGAAGCTCGGAATTTCAAGCAGAATGGGAATCTAGAAAACAGGAAGAGACAGCAATAGAAGGAGCGGCCAAACAAAGGGAAGAAGAAGACACAGAAAACATAAATCAAGAAGAAGGGGCAAAGGGAAAAGAACAGAGACTGATAAGAACAACTAGAAGAATAAAACCTAAATATAATTGAAGAAGATGGAGAAGGATAATGGGATTCTTTCAATGAATATAAATGGATTGAACTCCCCCCTAAAAAAGAAAAAAATCTTTACACACCTACAAAAACTAAAAATGGATATAGTTTGTCTTCAAGAAACACATATTAAAAGACAACATTATAAATTTCTGGAATGCCCGAAAAATGGGAAGCTCTTCTTTTCATCAGCACAACAAAAGAAAAGAGGAGTAGCCTTATATATTAAAGAAACAATGAACCCAAAACAAATTTATGCAGATGAAGAAGGAAGAATACTAATCGTGGGAATGATGTTAAATCAAAAACAGACATTGATGGTAGCAATTTATGCACCGAATAATAAACAAGAAGAATTTTATCAAAAACTACATAAGAAAATAGTGGAAATGGAATATCAAAATATTTGCTTAGTAGGAGACTTTAATGTAATTGTAGATGGAAAGCTAGATTACAGAAGTAGTGTAATAGGGGGAAAAGGTAGGAACATTTTACCTAAGGTTTTTTTTAAAATGGCAGAAGAAATCTGTATACAGGATATATGGAGAGAGAAAAACCCAAAGAAATCTCAATACACATTTTACTCAAATAGGCATAAATCATGGTCTAGAATCAATATGATATGGATATCTTCTGAACTAAGAATGAATATACAAGAGATCGAGATAGAAACTAATGTATGGGCAGATCACAATCCGATAAAGATGACATGGAGAGGAATAAAGAAAAAACCAAGATGGACAGATTGAACCAATCTTTACTGAAAGAGAAATAATTTATACAAAAAGTAGCAAAGGAAATGGAATTTTTCTTTAAAGAAAACAAGAAAGAAGATACATCACTCCAAAATGTTTGAGATACAGCCAAAGCATATTTTAGAGGATTAGCCATAATTTACATGGCGAAAAAGAACAAGGAAAAAAAACAAGAACAAACAAAGCTAAAAGAAGAATTGACGAAATTAGAATTAGAACTACAAAGAGACCCACAAAAGAAGACGCTTAAAAAAGAAATGGAGATAATAAAACACAAATTAAACTTAATAGAAGCTGAAGAAATGGCCCAACAAATCAAAAGAGCAAAACAATTTTTTTTGAAAATGCTAATAAGCCGGGTAGATGGTTAGCCTATAAATTTAAAAAAGAAAGAGAAAAAACAGATAAATAAATTGCAAGATGTGAGAGGCAATTTACAATATCAAAATGACATGATAAAAAAATAATTAAAAATTTTTATGAAACACTTTATGATAAAGAAGGAAAAAATAAGGCAATATATAGAAAATGCTAACCTACCAAAGATTCCAGAGAACTTCAAAAACATGTTAAATGAGAAAATAACAATGATGGAGCTGACAGAAGCTATAAAAAGACAAAAAAATGACAAGACACCAGGCCCAGATGGGCTACCCGCAGAATTTTATAAAAGCCTACAAGATATACTAAGCCCATTAATGCAAGAAGTATGTAATGAAGTTTTAGTGGAGGCCAAACTACCAAATACATGGATAGAAGCCAATATTACTTTAATACCAAAAGAAGATTCAGATTTGACTCAGATAAAGAATTATAGACCAATATCTTTATTAAATGTGGATTACAAACATTTTGCTTCAATAATAGCAGAAAGACTGAAGAGATTTTTGATTGAATTTATACACCCAGATCAAAATGGATTTTTACCAAAGAGACAAATAAAGAACAATCTAAGAATGATCTTACATACTTTGGAATATTACGAAATGCATCCAGGGAAACAAATGGCATTAATTTTTTTAGACGCACAGAAAGCTTTTGATAATGTCAACTGGCAATTTATGGTACAACAATTAAGCTATATGGATTGTGGAGAAAACTTTATAAATATAATTAAAACAATTTACCATAGACAAATGGCCAAAGTAATTGTAAATGGAGATTTTACAGAGAATTTTAATATTAAAAAAGGCACAAGACAAGGGCGTCCACGAACTCCATTATTATTTATTTTAACTCTGGAAGTGCTGAATAGAAATGTTAGACAGGACCCAGAAATTAAAGGAATGGAGATAAAATATGAAAAATATAAATTACAAGCATTTGCGGACGATTTGGTATTTATTTTAGAAGATCCCTTGGAGACAAGCCCTAAATTATTGACAAAGACTGAAGAATTTGGAGAAGTAGCAGGTTTGAAAATAAATAGAGAAAAGACTAAAGTGATAGTTAAAAACCTTACAGATAGACAAAAAAACCAACTGTCAGAAAAAACAGATCTCCAGATAGTCAAGAAAGTTAAATACCTAGGGATATACTTAACAGCAAGGTGTGAGACATTAAAAGAAGATAATTATTTATAACTATTAAAACAAATAAAATCAGATTTGGAAAGATGGAAAAATTTACAACTATCAATCTTGGGAAGAATAGCGACGGTGAAAATGAATATTTTACCAAAACTACTTTTCCTGTTCCAAACAATACCTATAAAATTAGAGAAAATTTATTTATTTATTTTTTAAAAAGCTATAAACTACAAGCATTTGCAGATGACTTGGTATTTATCATAGAAGAACCGTTGGAGACAACGCCTAAACTATTGAAAAGGATTGAGGAATTCGGAGAAGTAGCAGGATTGAAGATAAACAGAGAAAAAACAAAAAGTTATAGGTAAAAACCTTACATCTAAGCAAAAAGAACAATTGTCAGAAAAAATAGATTTTCAAATAGTTAAGAAAGTTAAATATTTGGGAATATACCTAACAGCAAGATGTGCAACGATAAAAGAAGATAACTACATAAAATTACTTAATCAAATAAAATTAGATCTGGAAAAATGGAAAAACTTACAACAGTGTTAGGAAGAATAGCTACTGTGAAAATGAATATATTACCAAAACTGCTTTTCTTGTTCCAAACAGTACCTATAAAAATAGAGAATTTTTTTGATGATTTGAATACATTGATCTCAAAATTTATTTGGCAAGGAAAGAAAGCTAGAATTAAACTGAAAATGCTACAAGAATCCAAAGAAAATGGAGGATTTGGATTACCAGACTGGGTCTTATACTATCAAGCATGTGTCTTAACATGGCTAAAAGAATGGATAACTCTCAGACGTAAAAGACTGTTATATCTAGAAGAACATGATCTGCAACGTGGATGGCATGCATTTCTATGGTATGAGAAGAATAAAACTCATAGATACTTTCAAAACCACTATGTAAGAAATTCACTACTTTTTATGTGGGAAAAGCTAAAAGCTAAAATCTACTTGAAAATCCCAGGATGGCTTTCAACGATGGAAGCGTTTGTTCACCCAAACCTAGTGCAATATAATTTTTTTTTTACATATAAGGACATTTTGGATACTGAAGGGAAACTAAAATCTAAACAAGAGCTTTTAGACCAGGATATTGAATTATCATGGTGGCCTCAATTGCAAATGCAATCGAGATATGATAAAGATGCGAAAATATATGGCTTTTATAAAGAACAGACAATGTTTGATCAGATATTGTTGACCTCTGATGAAAAACTGATTAAGAAACTAACTTTCTATAAAATTTGAAAATGGAGGATGAACAAGTGAAAGATACAATGATACAATGGGCAAAAAACTTTGGATATAATATGGAATTAGAGAAATGGCAAAATCTTTGGGAAAGAAATTATAAATTGACAATGGCAACTTCTTATAAAGAAAACATATAAAATGTTTTATAGATGGCACTTACCACCTGCTAGATTAGCAAAAATGTTTAAAAATACGTCGAGTAAATATTGTAAATGTAACCAAAAATCTGGCACATATTACCATTTCTGGTGGACCTGTGTTAAAGCAAAAAAAATTTGTACAAAAATACACACTTGGTTAGAAAAGATGTTAGGAAAACATGTAGATTTTAAACCTGAACTTTTCTTATTAAGTATAATACCAGAAAAATCTGATAAGCAACTTGTATACTTAACATTGCATGTACTTAACAGTATTGAGGATTGTATTGATCAGCATTGGATGAATGAAGAAACGCCACTAGACAAAGAGATAATCAAGAAGATATTGGACTGTGCTGAAATGGACAGACTTACATTGAGGATCAAAGAGAAAGAAGATACAGAATATTTTCAAACATGGAATTTATTTTATCAATGGTTGGAAAAAAGGGGTAGAGACTAAGAATGTAACTTGTATTATTAAGCAAACAAATTAACCCAGACAACACGATGTTTATTAAGCAATAATCAAATGTAATAATAGAAAATTAATAATTTTTTTGGGAAAAAAAGAAAAAAGAACTGAGTTACTTAGTTCTAAATTCAGGTGTTTTATGGAGAAACATTTAAACTAAAAATAACTACATCTCTACAGAAATAGAGCACAACAATGATGACAACTGTCTTGAATGCGTTTGGGTCAATATAAAAGGTGTGTGTGTGGGGGGGTGACAATGCCATAGGTGTATACTATAGGCCAACCAACCAAACAGAGGTAATAGATGAACTTTTTGCTAGTCAGTTAGCTAAGGTATGCAGGAAGCACATCACAATAGTAATGGGGGACTTTAATTACCCTGACATCAACTGGGAGACAAACTCTGCACCAAGTGGAAGATCAAACAGATTCCTGACAAACCTAGCAGACAACTTTGTCTCCCCAAAAGTAGAGAAGGGAACTAGGGGATCAGCCATATTCGACTTAATTCTCACTAACAGAGATGAAATGATAGAAGGTGTTGAAACCACAGGAACCGTAGGAAATTTTGAAAAGTGAGATTATAAAAGCCCAGTCTAGCACAATACCAACAAAGAAGAAAAATAACAGCTCTCAAAAGAAACCAGCATGGCTGCATAAAGAACTCTCTGATAAATTGAAAGACAAAAAGGACAAGTATAAAAAGTGAAAAGAGGGGCACATAACTAAGGCAGAATATCAGCAAATAGCCCGAGCCTGCAAAGATGAAATGAGGAAAGCTAAGGCTCAAAATGAACTAAGTAAAAATAACAGAAAAAGCTTCTTTCAACATGTAAAAAACAAGAAAAAAGTTAAGGAAACGATTGGTCCATTAGTGGGAGAAAGTGGCAAGAAGCTGACAAGCAACAGGGAGAAAGCAGAACTACTCAACTCGCTTTTTGCATCCGTCTTTACACAAAGGTAAAAAACAGTCCAACCTATCAAAAACAGTACCGTAAAAAACAGGTTATAAACACAAGATAAGATAGGCAAGAAAATGGTAAGTGAGCACCTGTCCACCCTAGATGAGTTCAAATCACCAGGACCAGATGGACTACACCCCAAGGTTCTGAAGGAACTGGCAGATGTGATCTCAGAACCACTGAACTATATCTTTCAAAGATCCTGGAGCACTGGGGAAATACCAGAGGACTGGAAAAGATCTGAAGTAGTTCCCATCTTCAAAAAAGGAAAAAAAAATGGATCCAGGAAACTATAGACCTATCAGCCTGACCTCAATACCTGGGAAGATCTTGGAAAAGACAATCAAGCAACGAATCAGCGAACACCTAGAGGCAAACAAAGTCATTACTAAAAGCCAACATGGGTTTGTCAAAAACAGATCATGCCAGACAAATCTTATTGCATTCTTTGACCAGGTGACAAAATTAGTGGACCAGAGGAATGCTGTGGATATAATTTACTTGGACTTCAGTAAGGCATTTGATAAAGTAGACCACAACGTACTACTGGATAAGATAGAAAAATGTGGGTTAGACAGCATCACTACCAGATGGATTCGTAACTGGCTGACCAATTGCACTCAACATGTAGTCCTCAATGGAACTGAATCTACATTGAGGGAAGTATGCAGTGGGGTGCCCCAGGGCTCTGTTCTGTGCCCAGTGCTCTTCAACATCTTCATCAATGATTTGGATGAGGGGATAGATGGGGAACTCATCAAATTTGCAGACGACACCAAGCTGGCAGGAATACCCAACACTCCAGAACGGGTCGGCAACCCGCGGCTCCGGAGCCGCATGCGGCTCTTTCAGCCGTCTCCTGCGGCTCCCAGTACTCCTCCGCCATGTGCAGTCCGAAAAAAAAAGTGGGACTAAAAAAGTTCAACCAATCAATTCAAACTTCTCACGAAAAAAAAAAACTTGCGAAGTTTGAATTGATTGGTTGAAGTTCTTTGGTTTGTGGAACTGCCCACAAACCTCTTTTCTTCTTCGGACTGCATGTGGCGGCAGCAGAGGAAGAGACGGGAGGACTGGAAAGGTGAGTGGGTTGGTCAGATGGGGCGTGCGGGGGGGGTTGTTTCTGACCAGCAGGCTCTCCACCGGTGCTCGTCTCCTGCGGAGACATTAACCTACTTTTTACTTTTACATTTTGGGGTAAACAAATGTATAGCATACATAATAATTTACCTTAGTTATTTTGATGTCATAGATCCCCCCTGCTCCCCCCCCCCCGGATGTGAGTTCAGAGGAGGACGAGTTGCAGTTGGCAAAGGAAAGTGTGGAGCTGAGCAATGGCCCGGATTGGGGCTCGGAGAGTGCTAGGCTGACGGAGCAGCCTTAGCTGGGTTGATTGGATGAGCGACAGCCTGAGGCTGAGCGAGGCAAGCCACAGCTGCAGAGAGTTGGCCAGGAGGCTCCAGGCTAGGACTGGGAGCAGCTGCTGCCTGTTAGTGATGAGGAGGAGGTGGAGTCCACACCTCCTTCTGATCCAAGGACACAGAGGGCAGAGAGGAGACAGGCACAATGCTGGTCAGCTAGACTACTCGCAAGGAGGCAACCTTGCCCCTTGTGAAGGGCTGCACCGGCGTTGCCTACTTAATCTCACCCCAAGGACTTGAGCATTGCTGGAGCAACATGCTCAGTTCTGTGTCTTGTGTGCTCATGCTGTGTATCCTGACCTGTTTGACTCATGGACTGCTTTACTGGACTTCATGTGTGCCCATTGGACTCGGTTACCCAGTGACTCTTGCTGGGTAACCGAGTGCTCGTCTCCTGTGGAGACGAGTGAGCCAGAGCAGCTGCCAGGATGATTCCTCGTCCTCGGTCCTCTTCTTCTATTGTCTAGCTTTGTGGTAGGGTAGAGGGAGGAAGGCTCGGTAAGCGCAAGGCGCGCAACTCCAGGGAAGCCAAAAGAGCGCATGGGGCCGGGTACTGCCCGCGTGGGCCTGCCGTTCCTGTGCATCGCCAAGTGATTTTTTTTTGGGGGGGGGGTGTGACTTACAGAACAAGCGAGCGAGGCAGAGAAGTGACTATCAAGCAAAGAGGAGAAGCTACATATACTGGGCTTCGCTCTTCTGCCGCTCGCAAAACAGCACTGAGCCTGAACTTCTGGCGAACTGGGGCGCTGTGGCACAGAAAGTGTCCCAGAAAGCCGCGGCGCCTCCAAGTCCGTTGGTTTACCAGCGAGCCACCGCCTCCTCCTCATCTCCTGCCATTGCTGCATCTCCTGTGGAGACGCGTTTGCGTCTCTCTGTGTCTCTCTCTGCCACTCAAAGCCCTCCTGCAGTTCGATCCTTGAAGCGGTTTCAATCGGCCATTGCCAAGCGTCCCCATGGAAGTCAATGGAGGTCCGCGGCGACTCGAAAGGCCAGAGGACCCACCTGGCTGAGTTTGGACAAAAGATCAGGCAAGGTCCCGTTCCAACCATCGCTACTTTGGCCAGGAGAGACCCGCACTCTGATTAGCCAATCCTCCTGCTCAGTGGTCTGTGTTGACGCCAAAGCCGAGGAGGAGGAGGAGGAGGAGAAGGCGGTGGCTTGCCGGTAAAACCAACGGACTTGGAGGCGCCGCGGCTGGCCTTTCGAGTCGCCGTGGACCTCCATTGACTTCCATGGGGACGCTTGGCAATGGCCGATTGAAACCGCTTCAAGGATCGAGCTGCAGGATGGCTTTGAGTGGCAGAGAGAGACACAGAGAGATGCAAACGCGTCTCCACAGGAGATGCGGCAAGGGCAGGAGACGAGGAGGAGTCAGCCTATGTCTGTGCACACGCACAGACTTAAACGGAGGCTTCCAAACCTGACACGCATACACATGTGGATGTCTGCAACCGGTCGTTGCAAAAAATAGGAAAAAAAGGGGGGAAAGTGGGCGTGACCCCCACTTTTCCTTTCCTTCCTCTTCTTTGGCAGTGTTGACTTCTGCTCCTCCAATCCTGGCTGCTCCTCGCGGTCCCTGCCTGCCACGGCGATTTCTGAGAGCGGGGAGCAGCTGCCTGCTGGGCAAGCCCCGAAAGCTTTCTTCCTTTCCCTGATCTTGCCTTTCTTGCTCGCCCTCTGATATAGGCATCTGCTGGGTTTCCTCAACCTCCCCCCCCCCGTTTTATTTTAATCCCACCACCGCCTCCCTCTTTCGCAAAGTTGACATTCCGGGGACTCGGACCTCGCTTCGCTCCCGGAGTCACTTGGCGAAGCTTGAAGGAGAGGCCGCCTGCTCCCACCTCCCGCGGAGCAGAACTGCTGCTTCCTCGCCCTCCCAGCGAAAGAACCCCAGAGAGCTGGAAGACGTCCTTTCTCCCACTTTCCGCTTCTCATCCTCTCTTTTCCGAGCAGCAGCTCCTTCTCCCCATCGGCCTCCTCCTCCGCTCCCTCGGAACCTTCGTGCCAAAAGGCGGAAAGAAGAAAGTCCCAGAGAGGGAGAGCGCGGGGCGGGGGGAGAGCAGTCTTTTCCGAGGGGAGGAGAAGCCAGGACGGCAATACCAGAGCTGGACGGGGGCAGGGCCGGTGCATGTCTCGCCTTAGGCTCCACTCTTCAATCAAGCCCCCTGTTCCGTGCGCGCGTGTGCATGCGCGCACACATTATGCAGCTACCAGTTTTTTCTTTTGTGAGGGAAATGGGTCCAAGTGGCTCTTTCAGTGTTTCAGGTTGCCGACCCCTTCCCTATACTATACCTGTACATTTGGCTTTTCTTGCCTAGGGCACCCCACTACACACTTCCCTCCGTGTAGATGCGGTTCCATTGAGGACCACATGCTGAGTACGGCCGATCAGCCAGCTACGAATCCATCTGGTGGTAATGCTGTCTAACCCACATTTTTCTATCTTATCAAGTAGTAGGTTGTGATCTACTTTATCAAATGCCTTACTGAAGTCCAAGTAAATTTTATCCACAGCATTCCTCTGATCCACTAATTTTGTCACTTGGTCAAAGAATGCAATAAGATTTGTCTGGCATGATCTGTTTTTGACAAACCCATGTTGGCTTTTAGTAATGACTTTGCCTGCCTCTAGGCATTCGTTGTTTGATTATCTTTTCCAGAATCTTCCCAGCTGATAGGTCTGTAATTTCCTGGATCATTTTTTTTCCCTTTTTTGAAGATGGGAACTACATCAGCTCTTTTCCAGTCCTCTGGTAGTTCCCCAGTGCTCCAGGATCTTTGAAAAATATAGTTCAATGGTTCTGAGATCACATCTGCCAGTTCCTTGAGAGCCTTGGGGTGTAATCCATCTGGTCCTGGTGATTTGAACTCATCTAGGGTGGACAGGTGCTCACTTACCATTTTCTTGCCTATCTTATCTTGTGTTTCTAACCTGTTTTTTACGGTACTGTTTTTGATAGGTTGGACTGTTTTTTTCCTTTGTGTAAAGACGGATGCAAAAAGCGAGTTGAGTAGTTCTGCTTTCTCCCTGTTGCTTGTCAGCTTCTTGCCACTTTCTCCCACTAATGGACCAATCGTTTCCTTAACTTTTTTCTTGTTTTTTACATGTTGAAAGAAGCTTTTTCTGTTATTTTTACTTAGTTCATTTTGAGCCTTAGCTTTCCTCATTTCATCTTTGCAGGCTCGGGCTATTTGCTGATATTCTGCCTTAGTTATGTGCCCCTCTTTTCACTTTTTATACTTGTCCTTTTTGTCTTTCAATTTATCAGAGAGTTCTTTATGCAGCCATGCTGGTTTCTTTTGAGAGCTGTTATTTTTCTTCTTTGTTGGTATTGTGCTAGACTGGGCTTTTATAATCTCACTTTTCAAAATTTCCTACGGTTCCTGTGGTTTCAACACCTTCTATCATTTCATCTCTGTTAGTGAGAATTAAGTCGAATATGGCTGATCCCCTAGTTCCCTTCTCTACTTTTGGGGAGACAAAGTTGTCTGCTAGGTTTGTCAGGAATCTGTTTGATCTTCCACTTGGTGCAGAGTTTGTCTCCCAGTTGATGTCAGGGTAATTAAAGTCCCCCATTACTATTGTGATGTGCTTCCTGCATACCTTAGCTAACTGACTAGCAAAAAGTTCATCTATTACCTCTGTTTGGTTGGGTGGCCTACAGTATACACCTATGGCAATGTCACCCCCCCACACCTTTTATATTGACCCAAACGCATTCAAGACAGTTGTCATCATTGTTGTGCTCTATTTCTGTAGAGATGTAGTTATTTCTTATATAGAGAGCAACTCCACCTCCCCTTTTATTTGGTCTGTTTCTTTTAAATAATTTAAATCCCTCTAGCTGTGTGTTCCATTTGTGGGTTTCATCCCACCATGTTTCCATAATGGCAACAATATCATATCTGCCCTCATTAACCTGAATTTCTAGTTCACCCTGTTTGCTGTTCATACTCTGTGCATTGGTGTATAGACATTTGAGTCCTTTATGACTGACCCTGTGTTTACTTTCTACATAACCTGTGTGGTGCCTGAGTTCCCCTATTTCCTTACCACCTATTTGGTTAGTGCACTTTGTGTGGCACTTGCTATTAAAAGCTATATACCCATGGTTTCCCGAAAATAAGACCTACCCCGAAAATAAGCCCGAGTTTGGTTTTTGGGGGTGTGCCTAATATTTTTTTTTATTAGTTTTATTCATTTATAACATAAAATGTGAAAATACAAAAGCAAATAGGGGACAACAGTAGAAAAAGCGAAAACAAAAAAGGTGTGAAGAAAGGGAGGGGAAGAAACAAAAGGCATTGACTTCCAACTGTCTCTGTTGCAGTAAAATCAGACATTAAAATCAAATCTCAACTTTTTACATTTCTATAGAAGTATGCACTAGCCATTTCTGTATTGGCAAATCAGTCTAATCGGTAAAACCCAAAATCACAATATCATATTTTTCCACCTCAAGCACAAAGTCCAGAAGCGGTTTCCAAGTAAAAACAAAAGTACTTATGTTCTTTTCTTTTATCAGCACAGTCAATTTGGCCATCTCTGCTAATTCCATCAGCTTTTGTAACCATTCGTCCATGGTAGGAATCAAGGCATCCTTCCACTTTTGTGCATAGAGCAATCTTGCTGCCGTCACCATATATAAAATCAGAGTTCCAATTTTTTTTCCCAGTTCTCTTTCCATTAGACCCAGAAGGAAAGCCTAATATAAGCCCTACTCCGAAAATAAGCCCGGGGGAGGGGTGGACATGGCCAGCACAAACGGCAGCGAGCGCGTGGGGGCCGACAGTGTCCGGCAGCAGCCACAGCCCGCCATAACTTGGACCAGCACAGGTAAGTCCAGTGCGGAGGCGCGGGGAGGCAGGTGATCCGGATGTGCCGCTCACTCTTCGGAGAAATGACAGAGACTGGAAACTTCATCTGCTTGAAAATGGGGCAGTTGGAAACGGAGGGATTTGCTCCATTTTCAACCGCTCCATTTTCAAGCAGACAAAGCTTCCAGTCTCTGTAAACAGCAACAGCAGAATCCCCCCACCCGGGATGGAGCGCTCCGCCGCTGCTTCCCCCTCGGAAAGGCAGCTCCGAGGCAGCACCCCGCTTGGGAGGCAGAGGTGGGACGTAGTCCAGGCGTGGCCCAGCAGCAGCAGCAAAGCAACGGCTCCGCCGCTGCCACTGCTTCCCCAGCTCAGTCTGGGCACTTAGTGTTACCGGTAAATACTGGTAGTGAGCAGCTGGTGCCGGCGAGGCCATCCTGGGGGGATTCTGCTGTTGCTTTGCTAGTGCTGCTGAGCCATGCCTGGGCGCTCCGCTGCTACATCCCAAGCTCCACCTTCGCCACTGGCTTGGCTTGCACAGGATTTTCATGCGCGTCAGCTGGCTTAGTAGGCAGCAGTGGGGGGTGGCCAAGGCATAGGCCAGTGGCAGCAGCAAGAGCAGAATCCCTCCAGGACAGCCGAAAGGCCGAAAGCAGCCAGGGGCAGCCCCGCACCTGCCTCGCACAGCCAGTATGAGAGATGCAGTACCTGCCAGGACCCGAAGAGCATGGGGCTGCCTCTGCCCCTGGCCCCCGCCGCACCACAGCCCAGATGCCCTTGCTTCCCCCAAGCATTTCTTTGCTTACCGGATTTCCAGCCCCATCGTGTTTCTCCATTGCATTCCTCCGCTACCACGTGCAGGGAAACAAAAGAAGTTTGTGGGACTAAAAAAAAAAAGTTCAATCAATTCCAACTTTTTGCGGGAAAAAAAGATCTTGCAAAATTGGAATTGATTGAACTTTTTTTAAAAAAAATTGTAGTTGTGTAAAGATTTTTTTCCTTTTTGAGGGAGAATTTAGTCCATTTATATTCATTGACAAAATCCCACTTTCCTTCTCCATCTCTTTCAGTTATATCTAGGTCTTAATCTTCTAGTCGATCTTATCTGTCTCTGATCTCTCCTTCTTCTGTGTATGTGTTTTTAATTTCTTCCTCCTCTCTTGGTTTGACTGCTCCTTCCACTGCCATTTCTTCCTGTTTCTTTGTTTCTCTCTTTGTACCAAATTCAAAATCACCTCCTTCCAGAAATGCTCTATGATTGTCATAGAATTCCATTGCTTTAGGTGGTGTATCCAATCTATATCTTTTCGTATCCCAATAGATTAAAATCCCTTCTGGAATCATCCATCTGAAATTCACTCCTTTTTCAATTAATTTTCTACTTAGAAACTGGTATTCTCTTTGGGATTCTCTTATTCTCCTAGGGATTTGTTTGAGAACTACAATTACTTTTTCTTTGTATTTCAAAGGTTTATCTCTTACTCTTCTCAGAATCTCGTCTCTTATGGATCTTTTGAGAAATCTAACATGTACTTCCCTGGGGACTTTATTTCTTCTGGCATAGTTTGAGTTGACTCAATAGACCTGATCTAATTCTCCTTCCATTTCCTGTTTCCCAATTCCTAATGCATCTGCCAATAATTCCGTTATCAGGCCTAGAAGGTCCTCTTCCTTATCTTCCATTATATTTTGAAATCTTAAAAAATATGAGGCTCTTTCCATCTCCATAACAGCTATCGAGTCTTCTAGTTCTCCATTTATTTGCATCAATTTCTGGTTTTCATCTTTTAAGACTTCTAATTTCTGGTCAATTTTTGGATTTTTTGTTGGTTATCTGTAACCATCTGTTTAAAATTTTCAAATTGAGAGTCCATGTTATTAATTTTTTGATTCATTTTATCAAGAGCACTTTTCATTTCCTCGTGGTTTCTCGTTGTAGCCGCCATGTGAGTAGCAATTGCCTCTTGAATTGCTTGTAACGTTGCTTGAGTTTCCTTTTGGAAGTTATTAGCCTTTTCTTGTTAGAGCATTGTATCTTGCAGAAACAGAAGAGGGAGCAGAGGTTACTTTTTTTCCAACTTTAGATAGATTAGGGACACTCATCTTTATCTTTTAATCATATTTTATAATCCACCAAGTAAATCAGAATTTGTAATCCAATAGGCTCCTAACAAATAGGAGAGGTAAATAATAAAAAATAAAAAGTAATAAAAAAGAACAAAAGGAAAAAATATACCAAAATTTGTAATCCAAAGTGTTCTGTTAGTAGAAATTTCTTGTTATTCACTCTGTCAAAACAGCTTGTAAAAATTACAGGTCAAGCTGTATTTGTAATCCAGGGAAGTCAGATGACTTCAAAAACAATTTTTATTTATAATTGTAATCCATCCTGTAGAAAAGGGCAATCCAAAAAGAGTCTTCTCTTTTCCAGCCACAATCTTCAGGACTATAGATTTCAAGGACACCAAAAAGTTTAAACTATAAGCTGTGTCTTGGCATTTAGCCAAGTTTTAGAGCTCCGGTCAAAACAGCTTAGTAAGATAAAAAAAGCAAGGTTAAATGTAGTTCTCAATTTTGCCACTAGATGTCATTAGATGTCCATTCCCACCAAACTTTAAAAAGTTAAAAAGTTAAAATCCGATGGTTTCTAAAGAAGGAATAAAAAAAAAAGATTTATAAATGCAAAAGTTTCCCAAATTATCCTTCTTTTATCCCTCAACTGTCTTCACAATATTGTTATAAGTCAGTTTTAATTTCCCGAAAGCTTAAACTGCCGCTTATAGTTCAGGAGGGAGGGGTAGAGAAAAAAAAATCCCCCCCTCCCTAAAGCTTGGGGATTTCTTGCTTTTGGGTGCTTTTTTCCAGAACCAGTATTTTTCACTTGTAGAGAGGTAAGGAAAGTAGTCTCACCCGGATCAGCTGTTTTGCTTTCCGCTTGTTAGTATTTGTTGTCTCCGACGATCAGCGGCTTCTGGCTGACCGCATGGGTGCGGTCAGCCTTTCTTCCTGCCGGTCCCGAGGGCTACTTTGGATCAAGTGGGTCAGCTACCACTGGCCCGCGATCTACAAAGTTTCGCCCTTTGGCCAGTCGCCTCTATGGGGCGACTTTCGGTCCTATTGGACCCACCAGCTGGTAGAAATCGGGCTTGGGGAATGGAGCCTCATTCCCCTGCGCTCGTGTTACCGCGACGTCACCGGAAACTCAGTCCCACAAACTTCTTTTGTTACCCTGCACACAGTGGCGGAGGAACGCGACTGTTGTGAGTCCTCGCCTGCCAGCAGATCTGGCAGCCGAGTCAGATGAATAGGATGAGGGGGAAAGGTTGCCTGGGGTCACATCAGAGTCTGTGCAAGGCTCTGAGGAGCATGAAGACTCAGAGCTAGATGTGACACCGGGCCCATCTACTCACGCTCAGGCAGAGAGACAGCTAGGTTGGGGTCCTGAACTGAGCGAAGACGAGGAGCGGCTGGGGTCTGTTCCAGATGCACAGATGCGCAGGGAAGAAAGGCGTGCAGGACAGCGGAGGGCAGTGGGGCAGCTCTCCAGGAAAGGTAAAAGACTCTAAGAAGCCACGCCCTGGCTGGACTATAAAGAGGAGAGGTGTGGGAGGGCTGGTTGCCGAAGGCAACCGTTCATGCTACGGCTTTGTGCTTCTGTCGTTGGATTTATTGCCTCAGGATTCTTGAACATTTAACCAGGTTTGTCGGATTTCTGTGTGTTTGAGTGACTTAAACCTTGAGCATTCCAGCTGAGAACTCAGAGGCTGATCTTGTTCGTTCCAACAGCTAAAGGACTGGTTGGAGTTTTGTTCCATAAAAGCTGTGTCAAAATAAAAGGGGTTTATCTTACCAAGTCCTGCCTTGTTCAATGGAAAGGGGTTTTTCCTCACGAGTAAGCGGTTGAGCAGTATTCGCGTAGGCTGGGACAGAACAGTTTGCCTTCGGCCCTTTACCCCCTACTACCATGGAGCAGTTACGTGTGGAGAATGCCCAGCTCTCCCAACAGCTGGCTTTGCTGGCAGCTCAAGTTGCTCAGCTTCAAGATCATGCTGCTCCACAACCCCGGCGGAAGTGTCCAGTAGCAGTGCCTGATAAATTCGATGGCAGTCCGGATATGTTTCCAACTTTTTTGGGACAATGCCAGCTCTTTATCAGCCTGAGAGCGGCAGACTTCCCCACTGACCAAGATAAAGTGGGGTTTATCATCAGCCTTCTCTCTGGCGCCACAGCCCGCTGGGCCACACCCCTGCTAGTCCAGCCTAGTCCATTATTGTATGATTTCCAGGGGTTTTGTGACCACCTTAGGCTGATGTATGAAGATCCCATCAAGGCGCAGACCGCTACTAGACGCCTGAAAGCCCTGAAGCAGGGTCAATGCCCATTACAAGAATACATCAGCGAATTTCGGCTGCTGAGCCAAGATTCGGCCTGGAAAGAAGCTGCCCTCATGGACGCTTTCCAGGATGGCTTGTCGGAAGAGCTGTTAGATGAGCTGGCCCGTGTCGATGCTCCCCCGGACCTTCCCGGACCTCATCTCTGCTTAAGGATTGACGCTCGGTTGCAGCAGCGGAGGAGCCGCCGTGCCTCCTCAGAGACCCGGGAGGCCCCGGTTGTGCATGAGAACACGGCTACACGGAAAGAGCCTATGGAATTAGGTGCTGTCCGGCTCCACCTATTGGTGGTGGAGAAGAATAGACAACATTTAGGGGGCTTGTGTTTATACTGTGGGGACCCTGGGCACATGGCCGCCTCTTGCCCCAAGAAGCGATGAGGGGTGTCAGCTGCCAGGTCTGTCGGGAAATGCCCCGAGCCTGACCTAGGGGGCACTCTGGGTCAGGTTTCCCCCAAGAGCGTGCAACGCCCATCGGACTCTGCACTCAGACCCCCAGGGCACTTGATCCTGGCAGCACGTTTCATCCTCCCCGGTAGGCCATGGAGGATTCCGGTACACGCCTTGGTCGATTCTGGGGCTACTACGAACTTTATGGATGCTGCGTTTGTGGCCAAATGGGCTGTTCCCCAATGCCCGTTGGAACCGCCTCAGTTAGTGGAGACTATTGATGGCCAATTGCTCCTGTCTGGGCCAATTAAGGCCGCCATGCAACCGTTGGGTATGGCCATCAGCTCTCATGAGGCCATTCAGTTTTACATAACCTCCGACCTGCATTTCCCCATGGTCTTGGGCTTGGCGTGGCTCCGGATGCACAACCCACAGATTTATTGGTCCCAGAACTTGGTCACCTTCCTGAGTTTACAGTGTGTGGACCACACCCGCCAAGTCTGCGCCGGCCAGGTGGTGATTCCCCCAGGTGTTTCCCTGCCCTCCGAACTGGCGACTTACGCAGACGTGTTCAACGAGACTGAGGCGGATCAATTGCCCACACACAGGCCATATGACTGCCCCATCGACTTAGTCCCTGATGTGCCTCTCCCAGTGGGGCGTTTGTATTCCATGTCTGACCCCGAGTTGGCTGCATTATGGGACTTTGTGGACAAAAAACGAGCTCAGGGCTTTATCCGGCCATCTTTGCTGGTGTTTGCGTTGGTGCTCTTCGTAAAAAAGAAGTCTGGGGAATTAAGGCTCTGTTGCGACTATCGAAAATGAAACACCATTACGGTGCATAATCGATACCAGCTGCCCCTCATCCCCGAACTTCTGGAACGGCTCCGGGAGGCCAAAATCTTCATGAAACTGGACTTGAGAGGAGCCTACAACCTAGTGTCAACGTTCTTACCAGTCCCTCAACGCCTCCAGACCAACTGCACAATGAGAGGAGACCAGCACACAGGAACGTTGAAACAGTCGCACTATATACCTTCCTTCACCAGCCCCACCCTTCCCCCTGAACAGGCCAGCATCCTGCGGTTGTCCATAAAGGCGCCCACCTCGCCGGCACCACTCCTTGCGCGTGCGTTAACCGGCGTCCTCGTCACACCCCCATCAGCTCTTTGGCGGCCCGCAGTGAAACCGGCTTGGCGGGGGCCCTGGACCTCCGGCCGAAGCTCCGGCTGACTAGCGGCGGTAGCGGTGGTTGCGTCCCACTCCCAGCCGCCCGCCGGTCTCTTGGTCGACCGCCAGCTGTTCGGCGGCGGTGGCGGCTGCACGTCGACACCCCCGGCCGCCCGGAATGGGCCCCGCCCGTCAGCTGTTCGGCGGCGACGGCGTGAGGTGCTGCGAGCCGATCTCTTTCCCCCGCTCGTATGTATGTTGAGCCCGCAGGAGCTCGACAGGCGGCTCCCCCTACCAGGGGTCCACCTGGAAGGCAAGGACACACATGTAAGCACCTATTCATGGTTTGGTCACCTGGGCCCCCTCCCGGTTTCCCGGGACATTGACGGTGGAACTTGCGTACCGCCTGGGGAGCATGTACATCCGCCCACCCCACCCAGGAGGCCTCTGTGATGGGATACCCCTTCCACCGCACTAAGTATTGTAACTTTCCCGTTATCCCGGGAGTCCAGGATCTCTTCCACCTCGTACCGACCCCCCTCAAGCGGGCCGGGTACCCCTCCTCCGGAGCCACAGGGAACCCCCTCCACCCGTTTCAAGAGGCTACAGTGGAACACCGGGTGGATTCGTCCTAGGAGGCGGGGTAGGTGTAGTTGGACAGTCACCGGGTTGATGACCCGGGTGACCCTAAACGGACCCAGGAATTTCGGCCCCAGCTTCCTGCACGGTACCCGTAACCTCAGGTACTTAGTGGACAGGTACACCTGGTCCCCCACCCTGAAGGGGACCTGAGGCTTTCGATGTTTGTCGGCTTGTGCCTTCGCGCTGGCCTCTGCTTTTCCTAGGGCTTTCTTTACGTTGCACCATCCCCCCTATATATGTTATCCACTCCTGGGGTTGACAAGGTGGGGGGTCCCCCTGAGCGTATTCAGGGATGGGAATGAAGTCCTGCACGTTCACCACCTGGAAGGGGGTGAATCCGGTGCTGCTGTGTACCGCATTGTTATAGGCCACTTCCGCGAAAGGCAGGAGATCAACCCAATCGGTCTGCTGATACGAGACGTAACTCCTGAGGTAGCGTTCGACCATGGCATTCGCCCTTTCTGCTGCGCCGTTAGTGCTGGGGTGATATGCCAAACTGAGACCCTGTAACGACCCAATGGACCGGACAAACGTTCGCCAAAAGCGGGCCGTGAACTGCACCCCGCGGTCAGAAATGATCCGTCGGGGTACTCCATGCAGCCGGTATATGTGCTGGATGAACAGGCCGGCCAGCTTGCGGGCGGGCGGCAGGCCTTTGCACGGGAGGAAATGAACTTGCTAGGAGAAGAGGTTTTAATTTCCCCAAAGCTTAAACTGCCGCTTATAGTTCAGGAGGGAGGGGTAGAGAAAAAATAATCCCCCCCTCCCTAAAGCTTGGGGATTTCTTGCTTTTGGGTGCTTTTTCCAGAACCAGTATTTTTCACTTGTAGAGAGGTAAGGAAAGTAGTCTCACCCGGATCAGCTGTTTTGCTTTCCGCTTGTTAGTATTTGTCTCTGACGATCAGCGGCTTCTGGCTGACCACATGGGTGCGGTCAGCCTTTCTTCCTGGGCCGCCGCAGTTCCGGTTGACCAGCCCTCGGTTACGGGTGGATACCTGGGTCGGAGGCCCTGGTCTTGGGGGGACGGTGGACCAGGCACGGCCGCGGTGGGATGGTAGGCCAACGGCTGACGCTGGCAGAGACCCCGTTGGGGTGCCAGTCGGACCCATGGGCCCATCAACCCAGCAGCCGGTGGGTACCGGGGCTCAGCGCCCCGCAACGGGTAGGTGCCCCACAGGCACCGGGGATGGCGTGGGCCCCAGAGATGCCCTGGGGTCCCCCACCATTACCAGTCACCTTTGATGGCAACCCAGACCGTCTGGCGATGTACTTATGCCAAGCCGTAATCCACCTGGACCGATACGCTGGATACTACCCGTCCCATTGGGCAATGGTGGCTGCTTTGACGGCAGGGCTGCAGGTTGAGGCAGCTGATTGGGTAGCAGATTTGTACACAGACAACGCCAGGGAGCTGGCTGATGCTACTCTGTTCTTGGAGTCCCTGCGGTGCCGCTTTGAGGACGTCTCACGTGCACAGCGAGCGGAGGCGGACATTCTGACCATGTACCTGTCCACTAAGTACCTGAGGTTACGGGTACCGTGCAGGAAGCTGGGGCCGAAATTCCTGGGTCCGTTTAGGGTCACCCGGGTCATCAACCCGGTGACTGTCCAACTACACCTACCCCACCTCCTAGGACGAATCCACCCGGTGTTCCACTGTAGCCTCTTGAAACGGGTGGAGGGGGTTCCCTGTGGCTCCGGAGGAGGGGCACCCGGCCCGCTTGAGGGGGGTCGGTACGAGGTGGAAGAGATCCTGGACTCCCGGGATAACGGGAAAGTTACAATACTTAGTGCGGTGGAAGGGGTATCCCATCACAGAGGCCTCCTGGGTGGGGTGGGCGGATGTACATGCTCCCCAGGCGGTACGCAAGTTCAACCGTCAATGTCCCGGGAAACCGGGAGGGGGCCCAGGTGACCAAACCATGAATAGGTGCTTACATGTGTGTCCTTGCCTTCCAGGTGGACCGCTGGTAGGGGGAGCCGCCTGTCGAGCTCCTGCGGGCTCGACATACATACGAGCGGGGGAAAGAGATCGGCTCGCAGCACCTCACGCCGTCGCCGCCGAACAGCTGACGGGCGGGGCCCGTTCCGGGCGGCCGGGGGTGTCGACGTGCAGCCGCCACCGCCGCCGAACAGCTGGCGGTCGACCAAGAGACCGGCGGGCGGCTGGGAGTGGGACGCAGCCGCCGCTACCGCCGCTAGTCAGCCGGAGCTTCGGCCGGAGGTCCAGGGCCCCCGCCAAGCCGGTTTCACTGCGGGCCGCCAAAGAGCTGATGGGGGTGTGACGAGGACGCCGGTTAACGCACGCGCAAGGAGTGGCGCCGGCGAGGTGGGCGCCTTTATGGACAACCGCAGGATGCTGGCCTGTTCAGGGGGAAGGGTGGGGCTGGTGAAGGAAGGTATATAGTGCGACTGTTTCAACGTTCCTGTGTGCTGGTCTCCTCTCATTGTGCAGTTGGTCTGGAGGCGTTCAGGGACTGGTAAGGACATTGACACTAGGTTGTAGGCTCCTCTCAAGTCCAGTTTCATGAAGATTTTGGCCTCCCGGAGCCGTTCCAGAAGTTCGGGGATGAGGGGCAGCTGGTATCGATTATGCACCGTAATGGTGTTTCATTTTCGATAGTCGCAACAGAGCCTTAATTCCCCAGACTTCTTTTTTACGAAGAGCACCAACGCAAACACCGGCAAAGATGGCCGGATAAAGCCCTGAGCTCGTTTTTTGTCCACAAAGTCCCATAATGCAGCCAACTCGGGGTCAGACATGGAATACAAACGCCCCACTGGGAGAGGCTCATCAGGGACTAAGTCGATGGGGCAGTCATATGGCCTGTGTGTGGGCAATTGATCCGCCTCAGTCTCGTTGAACACGTCTGCGTAAGTCGCCAGTTTGGAGGGCAGGGAAACACCTGGGGGAATCACCACCTGGCCGGCGCAGACTTGGCGGGTGTGGTCCACACACTGTAAACTCAGGAAGGTGACCAAGTTCTGGGACCAATAAATCTGTGGGTTGTGCATCCGGAGCCACGCCAAGCCCAAGACCATGGGGAAATGCAGGTCGGAGGTTATGTAAAACTGAATGGCCTCATGAGAGCTGATGGCCATACCCAACGGTTGCATGGCGGCCTTAATTGGCCCAGACAGGAGCAATTGGCCATCAATAGTCTCCACTAACTGAGGCGGTTCCAACGGGCATTGGGGAACAGCCCATTTGGCCACAAACGCAGCATCCATAAAGTTCGTAGTAGCCCCAGAATCGACCAAGGCGTGTACCGGAATCCTCCATGGCCTACCGGGGAGGATGAAACGTGCTGCCAGGATCAAGTGCCCTGGGGGTCTGAGTGCAGAGTCCGATGGGCGTTGCACGCTCTTGGGGGAAACCTGACCCAGAGTGCCCCCTAGGTCAGGCTCGGGGCATTTCCCGACAGACCTGGCAGCTGACACCCCTCATCGCTTCTTGGGGCAAGAGGCGGCCATGTGCCCAGGGTCCCCACAGTATAAACACAAGCCCCCTAAATGTTGTCTATTCTTCTCCACCACCAATAGGTGGAGCCGGACAGCACCTAATTCCATAGGCTCTTTCCGTGTAGCCGTGTTCTCATGCACAACCGGGGCCTCCCGGGTCTCTGAGGAGGCACGGCGGCTCCTCCGCTGCTGCAACCGAGCGTCAATCCTTAAGCAGAGATGAGGTCCGGGAAGGTCCGGGGGAGCATCGACACGGGCCAGCTCATCTAACAGCTCTTCCGACAAGCCATCCTGGAAAGCGTCCATGAGGGCAGCTTCTTTCCAGGCCGAATCTTGGCTCAGCAGCCGAAATTCGCTGATGTATTCTTGTAATGGGCATTGACCCTGCTTCAGGGCTTTCAGGCGTCTAGTAGCGGTCTGCGCCTTGATGGGATCTTCATACATCAGCCTAAGGTGGTCACAAAACCCCTGGAAATCATACAATAATGGACTAGGCTGGACTAGCAGGGGTGTGGCCCAGCGGGCTGTGGCGCCAGAGAGAAGGCTGATGATAAACCCCACTTTATCTTGGTCAGTGGGGAAGTCTGCCGCTCTCAGGCTGATAAAGAGCTGGCATTGTCCCAAAAAAGTTGGAAACATATCCGGACTGCCATCGAATTTATCAGGCACTGCTACTGGACACTTCCGCCGGGGTTGTGGAGCAGCATGATCTTGAAGCTGAGCAACTTGAGCTGCCAGCAAAGCCAGCTGTTGGGAGAGCTGGGCATTCTCCACACGTAACTGCTCCATGGTAGTAGGGGGTAAAGGGCCGAAGGCAAACTGTTCTGTCCCAGCCTACGCGAATACTGCTCAACCGCTTACTCGTGAGGAAAAACCCCTTTCCATTGAACAAGGCAGGACTTGGTAAGATAAACCCCTTTTATTTTGACACAGCTTTTATGGAACAAAACTCCAACCAGTCCTTTAGCTGTTGGAACGAACAAGATCAGCCTCTGAGTTCTCAGCTGGAATGCTCAAGGTTTAAGTCACTCAAACACACAGAAATCCGACAAACCTGGTTAAATGTTCAAGAATCCTGAGGCAATAAATCCAACGACAGAAGCACAAAGCCGTAGCATGAACGGTTGCCTTCGGCAACCAGCCCTCCCACACCTCTCCTCTTTATAGTCCAGCCAGGGCGTGGCTTCTTAGAGTCTTTTACCTTTCCTGGAGAGCTGCCCCACTGCCCTCCGCTGTCCTGCACGCCTTTCTTCCCTGCGCATCTGTGCATCTGGAACAGACCCCAGCCGCTCCTCGTCTTCGCTCAGTTCAGGACCCCAACCTAGCTGTCTCTCTGCCTGAGCGTGAGTAGATGGGCCCGGTGTCACATCTAGCTCTGAGTCTTCATGCTCCTCAGAGCCTTGCACAGACTCTGATGTGACCCCAGGCAACCTTTCCCCCTCATCCTATTCATCTGACTCGGCTGCCAGATCTGCTGGCAGGCGAGGACTCACAACAGTCGCGTTCCTCCGCCACTGTGTGCAGGGTAACAAAAGAAGTTTGTGGGACTGAGTTTCCGGTGACGTCGCGGTAACACGAGCGCAGGGGAATGAGGCTCCATTCCCCAAGCCCGATTTCTACCAGCTGGTGGGTCCAATAGGACCGAAAGTCGCCCCATAGAGGCGACTGGCCAAAGGGCGAAACTTTGTAGATCGCGGGCCAGTGGTAGCTGACCCACTTGATCCAAAGTAGCCCTCGGGACCGGCAGGAAGAAAGGCTGACCGCACCCATGCGGTCAGCCAGAAGCCGCTGATCGTCGGAGACAACAAATACTAACAAGCGGAAAGCAAAACAGCTGATCCGGGTGAGACTACTTTCCTTACCTCTCTACAAGTGAAAAATACTGGTTCTGGAAAAAAGCACCCAAAAGCAAGAAATCCCCAAGCTTTAGGGAGGGGGGGATTTTTTTTTCTCTACCCCTCCCTCCTGAACTATAAGCGGCAGTTTAAGCTTTCGGGAAATTAAAACTGACTTATAACAATATTGTGAAGACAGTTGAGGGATAAAAGAAGGATAATTTGGGAAACTTTTGCATTTATAAATCTTTTTTTTTTATTCCTTCTTTAGAAACCATCGGATTTTAACTTTTTAACTTTTTAAAGTTTGGTGGGAATGGACATCTAATGACATCTAGTGGCAAAATTGAGAACTACATTTAACCTTGCTTTTTTTATCTTACTAAGCTGTTTTGACCGGAGCTCTAAAACTTGGCTAAATGCCAAGACACAGCTTATAGTTTAAACTTTTTGGTGTCCTTGAAATCTATAGTCCTGAAGATTGTGGCTGGAAAAGAGAAGACTCTTTTTGGATTGCCCTTTTCTACAGGATGGATTACAATTATAAATAAAAATTGTTTTTGAAGTCATCTGACTTCCCTGGATTACAAATACAGCTTGACCTGTAATTTTTACAAGCTGTTTTGACAGAGTGAATAACAAGAAATTTCTACTAACAGAACACTTTGGATTACAAATTTTGGTATATTTTTTCCTTTTGTTCTTTTTTATTACTTTTTATTTTTTATTATTTACCTCTCCTATTTGTTAGGAGCCTATTGGATTACAAATTCTGATTTACTTGGTGGATTATAAAGTATGATTAAAAGATAAAGATGAGTGTCCCTAATCTATCTAAAGTTGGAAAAAAAGTAACCTCTGCTCCCTCTTCTGTTTCTGCAAGATACAATGCTCTAACAAGAAAAGGCTAATAACTTCCAAAAGGAAACTCAAGCAACGTTACAAGCAATTCAAGAGGCAATTGCTACTCACATGGCGGCTACAACGAGAAACCACGAGGAAATGAAAAGTGCTCTTGATAAAATGAATCAAAAAATTAATAACATGGACTCTCAATTTGAAAATTTTAAACAGATGGTTACAGATAACCAACAAAAAATCCAAAAATTGACCAGAAATTAGAAGTCTTAAAAGATGAAAACCAGAAATTGATGCAAATAAATGGAGAACTAGAAGACTCGATAGCTGTTATGGAGATGGAAAGAGCCTCATATTTTTTAAGATTTCAAAATATAATGGAAGATAAGGAAGAGGACCTTCTAGGCCTGATAACGGAATTATTGGCAGATGCATTAGGAATTGGGAAACAGGAAATGGAAGGAGAATTAGATCAGATCTATTGAGTCAACTCAAACTATGCCAGAAGAAATAAAGTCCCCAGGGAAGTACATGTTAGATTTCTCAAAAGATCCATAAGAGACGAGATTCTGAGAAGAGTAAGAGATAAACCTTTGAAATACAAAGAAAAAGTAATTGTAGTTCTCAAACAAATCCCTAGGAGAATAAGAGAATCCCAAAGAGAATACCAGTTTCTAAGTAGAAAATTAATTGAAAAAGGAGTGAATTTCAGATGGCTGATTCCAGAAGGGATTTTAATCTATTGGGATACGAAAAGATATAGATTGGATACACCACCTAAAGCAATGGAATTCTATGACAATCATAGAGCATTTCTGGAAGGAGGTGATTTTGAATCTGGTACAAAGAGAGAAACAAAGAAACAGGAAGAAATGGCAGTGGAAGGAGCAGTCAAACCAAGAGAGGAGGAAGAAATTAAAAACACATACACAGAAGAAGGAGAGATCAGAGACAGATAAGATCGACTAGAAGATTAAGACCTAGATATAACTGAAAGAGATGGAGAAGGAAAGTGGGATTTTGTCAATGAATATAAATGGACTAAATTCTCCCTCAAAAAGGAAAAAAATCTTTACACAACTACAATTTTTTTAAAAAAAAGTTCAATCAATTCCAATTTTGCAAGATCTTTTTTTCCCGCAAAAAGTTGGAATTGATTGAACTTTTTTTTTTTTAGTCCCACAAACTTCTTTTGTTTCCCTGCACGTGGTAGCGGAGGAATGCAATGGAGAAACACAATGGGGCTGGAAATCCGGTAAGCAAAGAAATGCTTGGGGGAAGCAAGGGCATCTGGGCTGTGGTACGGCGGGGGCCAGGGGCAGAGGCAGCCCCATGCTCTTCGGGTCCTGGCAGGTACTGCATCTCTCATACTGGCTGTGCGAGGCAGGTGCGGGGCTGCCCCTGGCTGCTTTCGGCCTTTCGGCTGTCCTGGAGGGATTCTGCTCTTGCTGCTGCCACTGGCCTATGCCTTGGCCACCCCCCACTGCTGCCTACTAAGCCAGCTGACGCGCATGAAAATCCTGTGCAAGCCAAGCCAGTGGCGAAGGTGGAGCTTGGGATGTAGCAGCGGAGCGCCCAGGCATGGCTCAGCAGCACTAGCAAAGCAACAGCAGAATCCCCCCAGGATGGCCTCGCCGGCACCAGCTGCTCACTACCAGTATTTACCGGTAACACTAAGTGCCCAGACTGAGCTGGGGAAGCAGTGGCAGCGGCGGAGCCGTTGCTTTGCTGCTGCTGCTGGGCCACGCCTGGACTACGTCTCACCTCTGCCTCCCAAGCGGGGTGCTGCCTCGGAGCTGCCTTTCCGAGGGGGAAGCAGCGGCGGAGCGCTCCATCCCGGGTGGGGGGATTCTGCTGTTGCTGTTTACAGAGACTGGAAGCTTTGTCTGCTTGAAAATGGAGCGGTTGAAAATGGAGCAAATCCCTCCGTTTCCAACTGCCCCATTTTCAAGCAGATGAAGTTTCCAGTCTCTGTCATTTCTCCGAAGAGTGAGCGGCACGTCCGGATCACCTGCCTCCCCGCGCCTCCGCACTGGACTTACCTGTGCTGGTCCAAGTTATGGCGGGCTGTGGCTGCTGCCGGACACTGTCGGCCCCCGTGCGCTCGCTGCCGTTTGTGCTGGCCATGTCCACCCCTCCCCCGGGCTTATTTTCGGAGTAGGGCTTATATTAGGCTTTCCTTCTGGGTCTAATGGAAAGAGAACTGGAAAAAAAAATTGGAACTCTGATTTTATATATGGTGACGGCAGCAAGATTGCTCTATGCACAAAAGTGGAAGGATGCCTTGATTCCTACCATGGACGAATGGTTACAAAAGCTGATGGAATTAGCAGAGATGGCCAAATTGACTGTGCTGATAAAAGAAAAGAACATAAGTACTTTTGTTTTTACTTGGAAACCGCTTCTGGACTTTGTGCTTGAGGTGGAAAAATATGATATTATGATTTTGGGTTTTACCGATTAGACTGATTTGCCAATACAGAAATGGCTAGTGCATACTTCTATAGAAATGTAAAAAGTTGAGATTTGATTTTAATGTCTGATTTTACTGCAACAGAGACAGTTGGAAGTCAATGCCTTTTGTTTCTTCCCCTCCCTTTCTTCACACCTTTTTTGTTTTCGCTTTTTCTACTGTTGTCCCCTATTTGCTTTTGTATTTTCACATTTTATGTTATAAATGAATAAAACTAATAAAAAAAAATATTAGGCACACCCCCAAAAACCAAACTCGGGCTTATTTTCGGGGTAGGTCTTATTTTCGGGAAACCATGGGTATATAGCTTTTAATAGCAAGTGCCACACAAAGTGCACTAACCAAATAGGTGGTAAGGAAATAGGGGAACTCAGGCACCACACAGGTTATGTAGAAAGTAAACACAGGGTCAGTCATAAAGGACTCAAATGTCTATACACCAATGCACAGAGTATGAACAGCAAACAGGGTGAACTAGAAATTCAGGTTAATGAGGGCAGATATGATATTGTTGCCATTATGGAAACATGGTGGGATGAAACCCACAAATGGAACACACAGCTAGAGGGATTTAAATTATTTAAAAGAAACAGACCAAATAAAAGGGGAGGTGGAGTTGCTCTCTATATAAGAAATAACTACATCTCTACAGAAATAGAGCACAACAATGATGACAACTGTCTTGAATGCGTTTGGGTCAATATAAAAGGTGTGGGGGGGTGACATTGCCATAGGTGTATACTGTAGGCCACCCAACCAAACAGAGGTAATAGATGAACTTTTTGCTAGTCAGTTAGCTAAGGTATGCAGGAAGCACATCACAATAGTAATGGGGGACTTTAATTACCCTGACATCAACTGGGAGACAAACTCTGCACCAAGTGGAAGATCAAACAGATTCCTGACAAACCTAGCAGACAACTTTGTCTCCCCAAAAGTAGAGAAGGGAACTAGGGGATCAGCCATATTCGACTTAATTCTCACTAACAGAGATGAAATGATAGAAGGTGTTGAAACCACAGGAACCTTAGGAAATTTTGAAAAGTGAGATTATAAAAGCCCAGTCTAGCACAATACCAACAAAGAAGAAAAATAACAGCTCTCAAAAGAAACCAGCATGGCTGCATAAAGAACTCTCTGATAAATTGAAAGACAAAAAGGACAAGTATAAAAAGTGAAAAGAGGGGCACATAACTAAGGCAGAATATCAGCAAATAGCCCGAGCCTGCAAAGATGAAATGAGGAAAGCTAAGGCTCAAAATGAACTAAGTAAAAATAACAGAAAAAGCTTCTTTCAACATGTAAAAAACAAGAAAAAAGTTAAGGAAACGATTGGTCCATTAGTGGGAGAAAGTGGCAAGAAGCTGACAAGCAACAGGGAGAAAGCAGAACTACTCAACTCGCTTTTTGCATCCGTCTTTACACAAAGGAAAAAAACAGTCCAACCTATCAAAAACAGTACCGTAAAAAACAGGTTAGAAACACAAGATAAGATAGGCAAGAAAATGGTAAGTGAGCACCTGTCCACCCTAGATGAGTTCAAATCACCAGGACCAGATGGATTACACCCCAAGGCTCTCAAGGAACTGGCAGATGTGATCTCAGAACCATTGAACTATATTTTTCAAAGATCCTGGAGCACTGGGGAACTACCAGAGGACTGGAAAAGAGCTGATGTAGTTCCCATCTTCAAAAAAGGGAAAAAAAATGATCCAGGAAATTACAGACCTATCAGCTGGGAAGATTCTGGAAAAGATAATCAAACAACGAATGCCTAGAGGCAGGCAAAGTCATTACTAAAAGCCAACATGGGTTTGTCAAAAACAGATCATGCCAGACAAATCTTATTGCATTCTTTGACCAAGTGACAAAATTAGTGGATCAGAGGAATGCTGTGGATAAAATTTACTTGGACTTCAGTAAGGCATTTGATAAAGTAGATCACAACCTACTACTTGATAAGATAGAAAAATGTGGGTTAGACAGGATTACCACCAGATGGATTCGTAGCTGGCTGATCGGCCGTACTCAGCGTGTGGTCCTCAATGGAACCGCATCTACATGGAGGGAAGTGTGTAGTGGGGTGCCCTAGGCAAGAAAAACCAAATGTACAGGTATAGTATAGGGAAGGGGTCGGCAACCTGAAACACTGAAAGAGCCACTTGGACCCATTTCCCTCACAAAAGAAAAAACTGGTAGCTGCATAATGTGTGCGCGCATGCACACGCGCGCACGGAACAGGGGGCTTGATTGAAGAGTGGAGCCTAAGGTGAGACATGCACCGGCCCTGCCCCCATCCAGCTCTGGTATTGCCGTCCTGGCTTCTCCTCCCCTCGGAAAAGACTGCTCTCCCCCCGCCCCGCGCTCTCCCTCTCTGGGACTTTCTTCTTTCCGCCTTTTGGCACGAAGGTTCCGAGGGAGCGGAGGAGGAGGCCGACGGGGAGAAGGAGCTGCTGCTCGGAAAAGAGAGGATGAGAAGCGGAAAGTGGGAGAAAAGACGTCTTCCAGCTCTCTGGGGTTCTTTCGCTGGGAGGGCGAGGAAGCAGCAGTTCTGCTCCGCGGGAGGTGGGAGCAGGCGGCCTCTCCTTCAAGCTTCGCCAAGTGACTCCGGGAGCGAAGCGAGGTCCGAGTCCCCGGAATGTCAACTTTGCGAAAGAGGGAGGCGGTGGTGGGATTAAAATAAAATGGGGGGGGGAGGTTGAGGAAACCCAGCAGATGCCTATATCAGAGGGCGAGCAAGAAAGGCAAGATCAGGGAAAGGAAGAAAGCTTTCGGGGCTTGCCCAGCAGGCAGCTGCTCCCCGCTCTCAGAAATCGCCGTGGCAGGCAGGGACCGCGAGGAGCAGCCAGGATTGGAGGAGCAGAAGTCAACACTGCCAAAGAAGAGGAAGGAAAGGAAAAGTGGGGGTCACGCCCACTTTCCCCCCTTTTTTTCCTATTTTTTGCAACGACCGGTTGCAGACATCCACATGTGTATGCGTGTCAGGTTTGGAAGCCTCCGTTTAAGTCTGTGCGTGTGCACAGACATAGGCTGACTCCTCCTCGTCTCCTGCCCTTGCTGCATCTCCTGTGGAGACGCGTTTGCATCTCTCTGTGTCTCTCTCTGCCACTCAAAGCCATCCTGCAGCTCGATCCTTGAAGCGGTTTCAATCGGCCATTGCCAAGCGTCCCCATGGAAGTCAATGGAGGTCCGCGGCGACTCGAAAGGCCAGCCGTGGCGCCTCCAAGTCCGTTGGTTTTACCGGCAAGCCACCGCCTTCTCCTCCTCCTCCTCCTCCTCGGCTTTGGCGTCAACACAGACCACTGAGCAGGAGGATTGGCTAATCAGAGTGCGGGTCTCTCCTGGCCAAAGTAGCTATGGTTGGAACGGGACCTTGCCTGATCTTTTGTCCAAACTCAGCCAGGTGGGTCCTCTGGCCTTTCGAGTCGCCGCAGACCTCCATTGACTTCCATGGGGACGCTTGGCAATGGCCGATTGAAACCGCTTCAAGGATCGAACTGCAGGAGGGCTTTGAGTGGCAGAGAGAGACACAGAGAGACGCAAACGCGTCTCCACAGGAGATGCAGCAATGGCAGGAGATGAGGAGGAGGCGGTGGCTCGCTGGTAAACCAACGGACTTGGAGGCGCCGCGGCTTTCTGGGACACTTTCTGTGCCACAGCGCCCCAGTTCGCCAGAAGTTCAGGCTCAGTGCTGTTTTGCGAGCGGCAGAAGAGCGAAGCCCAGTATATGTAGCTTCTCCTCTTTGCTTGATAGTCACTTCTCTGCCTCGCTCGCTTGTTCTGTAAGTCACACCCCCCCCCCAAAAAAAAATCACTTGGCGATGCACAGGAACGGCAGGCCCACGCGGGCAGTACCCGGCCCCATGCGCTCTTTTGGCTTCCCTGGAGTTGCGCGCCTTGCGCTTACCGAGCCTTCCTCCCTCTACCCTACCACAAAGCTAGACAATAGAAGAAGAGGACCGAGGACGAGGAATCATCCTGGCAGCTGCTCTGGCTCACTCGTCTCCACAGGAGACGAGCACTCGGTTACCCAGCAAGAGTCACTGGGTAACCGAGTCCAATGGGCACACATGAAGTCCAGTAAAGCAGTCCATGAGTCAAACAGGTCAGGATACACAGCATGAGCACACAAGACACAGAACTGAGCATGTTGCTCCAGCAATGCTCAAGTCCTTGGGGTGAGATTAAGTAGGCAACGCCGGTGCAGCCCTTCACAAGGGGCAAGGTTGCCTCCTTGCGAGTAGTCTAGCTGACCAGCATTGTGCCTGTCTCCTCTCTGCCCTCTGTGTCCTTGGATCAGAAGGAGGTGTGGACTCCACCTCCTCCTCATCACTAACAGGCAGCAGCTGCTCCCAGTCCTAGCCTGGAGCCTCCTGGCCAACTCTCTGCAGCTGTGGCTTGCCTCGCTCAGCCTCAGGCTGTCGCTCATCCAATCAACCCAGCTAAGGCTGCTCCGTCAGCCTAGCACTCTCCGAGCCCCAATCCGGGCCATTGCTCAGCTCCACACTTTCCTTTGCCAACTGCAACTCGTCCTCCTCTGAACTCACATCCGGGGGGGGGGGAGAGCAGGGGGATCCATGACATCAAAATAACTAAGGTAAATTATTATGTATGCTATACATTTGTTTACCCCAAAATGTAAAAGTAAAAAGTAGGTTAATGTTCTCCGCAGGAGACGAGCACGTGGAGAGCCTGCTGTCAGAAACAACCCCCCCGCACGCCCCATCTGACCAACCCACTCACCTTTCCAGTCCTCCGTCTTCTTCCGCTGCCGCCACATGCAGTCCGAAGAAGAAAAGAGGTTTCTGGGCAGTTCCACAAAACCAAGAACTTCAAACAATCAATTCAAACTTCGCAAGTTTTTTTTTTTCGTGAGAAGTTTGAATTGATTGGTTGAACTTTTTAGTCCCACTTTTTTTTTTTCAGACTGCACATGGCGGAGGAGTACTGGAGCCGCAGGAGACGGCTGAAAGAGCACGCATGCGGCTCCGGAGCCGCGGGTTGCCGACCCGTTCTGGAGTGTTGGTATTCCTGCCAGCTTGGTGTCGTCTGCAATTTGATGAGTTCCCCATCTATCCCCTCATCCAAATCATTGATGAAGATGTTGAAGAGCACTGGGCACAGAACAGAGCCCTGGGGCACCACTGCATACTTCCCTCAATGTAGATTCAGTTCCATTAGGACTACACGTTGAGTGCAATTGTCAGTCAGTTACGAATCCATCTGGTAGTGATGCTGTCTAACCCACATTTTTCTATCTTATCAAGTAGTAGGTTGTGTCTACTTTATCAAATGCCTTACGCGTCCAAGTAGATTATATACACCGCATTTCTCTGGTCCCTAATTTTTGTCATTTTGTCAAAGAATGCAATAAGATTTGTCTGGCGTGATCTGTTTCTGACAAACCCATGTTGACTTTTGTTTATGACTTTGTTTGCCTCTAGGTGTTTGTAGATTCGTTGCTTGATTGATCTTTTCCATAATATATTCCCAGGTATTGATGTCAGACCTGATAGATCTGTAGTTTCCTGGATCCTTTTCCCCCCTTTTTTTGAAGATGGGAACCCATTAGCCCTTTTCCAGTGCTCTGGTAGTTACCTGGTGCTCCAGGATCTTTGAAAGATATGGTTCAGTAGTTCTGAGATCACTCTGCCAGTTCCTTCAGAACCTTGGGGTGTAATCCATCTGCCCTGGTGATTTGAACTTATCTAGGGTTGGACAGGTGCTCTCTTAGCATTTTCTTGCCCTATTTTAAACTTGTATTTCGAATCTGTTTTTTTACGGTACTGTTTTTAATGGGTTTTTTCCTTTTGTGTAAAGACAGATGCAAAAAACGAGTTTAGCAGTTTCTGCTTTATCCCTGTTGCTCATAACCTTCTTGCATTTTCTCCCATTAATGGACCAATCATTTCCTGAGTTTTTTCTTATTTTTTACATGTGGAAAGCAGCTTTCTTTGTTGTTTTTGACTTTTGTAGCAAGCCTTAGTTCATTTTGAGCCTTAGCTTTCCTCACTTCATCTTTGCAGGCTTGGGCTATTTGCTGATATTCTGCCTTAGTTATGTCCCCTCTTTCCACTTGTTTATAGTTGTCCTTTTTGTCTTTCAATTACAGAGTTGTTTTGTGCATGCCATGCTGGTTTCTTTTGAGAGCTGTTATTTTTCCTTCTTCATTGGTATTGTGCTAGACTGGGCTTTTATAATCTTTTCAAAATTTCCCAACTTCTTTCGGTTGTTTCCCCCTTGAAGATTCTCATCCATGGAATCTTTCCCAAGCTAGGTTTATTGAAATCAGCTCTCTTAAGGTCCAAGGACTCTAGTTTGACTTTGTTCTATTGCTTTGTGCTTGCATAATGTTGAATTCCAATATTGCATGATCACTCCCCCCCCCACAAGGTTCCTGTAACTTCAACTGTTCTATCATTTCATCTCTGTTAGTGAGAATTTAAGTCCAATATGCTGACCCCCTAGTTTCCCTTCTCTACTTTTTGGGAGACAAAGTTGTCTGCTAGTTTTGTCAGGAACCTGTTTGATCTTCCACTTGGTGCAGAGTTTGTCTCCCAGTTGATGTCAGGGTAATTAAAGTCCCCCATTACTATTGTGATGTGCTTCCTAATACCTTAGTTAACTGACTAGCAATAAGTAAATCTATTCCTCTTTTGGTTGGGTGGCCATATATATACACCTATGGCAATGTCACCCCCCCACACACCTTTTATATTGACCCAAATGCATTCAAGATGGTTTTCGTCATTGTTCTGCTCTTATTTATGTAGGTATGTAGTTATTCCCTTATATATAGTGCAATTCCACCTCCTCTTTGTTTGGTCCGTTTTCTTTTAAATAATTTAAATCCCTCTAGCTGTATATTCCATTCGGGGTTTCATCCCAAGTTTCCGTAATGGCAACAATATATCTGCCCTCACTTACTTGAATTTCTAGTTCACCTGTTTATTCCTCATACTTATGCATTGGTGTATAACTGTAGACATTGAGTCCTTTTTGACTGACTCTGTGTTACTTTCTACAAAACCTGTTTGTGTCTGAGTTCTTCTTCCTTACCACCTGTCTGATTAGTGCACATCGTATGGCACACACTATCAAAAGCTTGATTTTCCTTGTCAGCAAGGTTGATATTCTAACCACACAAACATCTGTGTTAGAAGTACTGATACCCTATTAGTTTTTAGATTGCTGGGGCACAAATGTTTGTATCAATTAACTCTTTTCCCATTTATCAACAACAACAACAACAACAACAATAATAATAATAGTTGGAAGGGACCTTGTAAGTCATCTAGTCCAACCCCCTGCTCAGGCAGGAAACCTATACCATTTCAGACAAATGGCTGTCCAGTCTCTTCTTAAAAATTCAGTGTTGGAGCATTCACACTTCTGGAGGCATGTTGTTCACTGGTTAATTGTTCTAACTGTCAGGAAGTTTCTCCTTAGTTCAGGTTGCTTCTCTCCTCGATTAGTTTCCATCCGTTGCTTCTTGTCCTGCCTCAGGCGCTTTGGAAAATAGCTTGACTCCCTTCTTTGTGGCAGCCCCTGAGATATTGGAACACTGCTATCATGTCCCCCTAGTCCTTCTTTCATTAAACTAGACATACCCAATTCCAGCAAACCGTTCTTATATGTTTTAGCCTCCAGTCCCCTGACATCTTTGTTGCCTTCTCTGTACTCTTTCTAGAGTCTCAACATCTTTTTTTACATCGTGGTGACCAAAACTGGATGCAGTATTCCAAGTGTGGCCTTACCAAGGCATTGTAAAGTGGTATTAACACTTCACGTGATCTTGATTCTATCCCTCTGTTAATGCAGCCGAGCACTGTGTTGGCTGTTTGGCAACTGCAGCACACTGCTGGCTCATATTTAATGATTGTCCACTAGGACTCCGAGATCCCTCTCACAGTTACTACTATTGAGCAAGGTACCACCTATACTATACCTGTGCATTTGGTTTTTCTTGCCTAAATGTAGAACCTTACTTTTTTCACCATTGAATTCATTTGTTAGATAGCGCCCAATGTTCAAGTCTGTCAAGATCCTTCTGTATCTTAAGCCTGTCTTCTGGGTGTTGGCTATTCCTGCCAGCTTGGTGTCATCTGCAAATTTGATGATTCCCCATCTATCCCCTCGTCCAAATCATTGATGAAGATGTTGAAGAGCACTGGCCCCTAGAACAGAGCCCTGGGGCACCCCACTGCACACTTCCCTCCATGTAGATTCGGTTCCATTGAGGACCACACGCTGAGTACGGCCGGTCAGCCAGCTACGAATCCATCTCGTGGTGATGCTGTCAACCCACATTTTTCTATTTTATCCAGTAGTTTGGTCTACTTTATCAAATGCCTTACTGAAGTCCAAGTAAATTATATCCACAGCATTCCTCTGGTCCACTAATTTTGTCACCTGGTCAAAGAATGCAATAAGATTTGTCTGGCATGATCTGTTTTTGACAAACCCATGTTGGCTTTTAGTAATGACTTTGTTTGCCTCTAGGTGTTCGCTGATTCGTTGCTTGATTGTCTTTTCCAAGATCTTCCCAGGTATTGAGGTCAGGCTGATAGGTCTATAGTTTCCTGGATACATTTTTTTTTCCTTTTTTGAAGATGGGAACTACTTCAGATCTTTTCCAGTCCTCTGGTATTTCCCCAGTGCTCCAGGATCTTTGAAAGATATAGTTCAGTGGTTCTGAGATCACATCTGCCAGTTCCTTCAGAACCTTGGGGTGTAGTCCATCTGGTCCTGGTGATTTGAACTCATCTAGGGTGGACAGGTGCTCACTTACCATTTTCTTGCCTATCTTATCTTGTGTTTATAACCTGTTTTTTACGGTACTGTTTTTGATAGGTTGGACTGTTTTTTACCTTTGTGTAAAGACGGATGCAAAAAGCGAGTTGAGTAGTTCTGCTTTCTCCCTGTTGCTTGTCAGCTTCTTGCCACTTTCTCCCACTAATGGACCAATCGTTTCCTTAACTTTTTTCTTGTTTTTTACATGTTGAAAGAAGCTTTTTCTGTTATTTTTACTTAGTTCATTTTGAGCCTTAGCTTTCCTCATTTCATCTTTGCAGGCTCGGGCTATTTGCTGATATTCTGCCTTAGTTATGTGCCCCTCTTTTCACTTTTTATACTTGTCCTTTTTGTCTTTCAATTTATCAGAGAGTTCTTTATGCAGCCATGCTGGTTTCTTTTGAGAGCTGTTATTTTTCTTCTTTGTTGGTATTGTGCTAGACTGGGCTTTTATAATCTCACTTTTCAAAATTTCCTACGGTTCCTGTGGTTTCAACACCTTCTATCATTTCATCTCTGTTAGTGAGAATTAAGTCGAATATGGCTGATCCCCTAGTTCCCTTCTCTACTTTTGGGGAGACAAAGTTGTCTGCTAGGTTTGTCAGGAATCTGTTTGATCTTCCACTTGGTGCAGAGTTTGTCTCCCAGTTGATGTCAGGGTAATTAAAGTCCCCCATTACTATTGTGATGTGCTTCCTGCATACCTTAGCTAACTGACTAGCAAAAAGTTCATCTATTACCTCTGTTTGGTTGGTTGGCCTATAGTATACACCTATGGCATTGTCACCCCCCCCTCCCACCTTTTATATTGACCCAAACGCATTCAAGACAGTTGTCATCATTGTTGTGCTCTATTTCTGTAGAGATGTAGTTATTTTTAGTTTAAATGTTTCTCCATAAAACACCTGAATTTAGAACTAAGTAACTCAGTTCTTTTTTCTTTTTTTCCCAAAAAAATTATTAATTTTCTATTATTACATTTGATTATTGCTTAATAAACATCGTGTTGTCTGGGTTAATTTGTTTGCTTAATAATACAAGTTACATTCTTAGTCTCTACCCCTTTTTTCCAACCATTGATAAAATAAATTCCATGTTTGAAAATATTCTGTATCTTCTTTCTCTTTGATCCTCAATGTAAGTCTGTCCATTTCAGCACAGTCCAATATCTTCTTGATTATCTCTTTGTCTAGTGGCGTTTCTTCATTCATCCAATGCTGATCAATACAATCCTCAATACTGTTAAGTACATGCAATGTTAAGTATACAAGTTGCTTATCAGATTTTTCTGGTATTATACTTAATAAGAAAAGTTCAGGTTTAAAATCTACATGTTTTCCTAACATCTTTTCTAACCAAGTGTGTATTTTTGTCCAAATTTTTTTTGCTTTAACACAGGTCCACCAGAAATGGTAATATGTGCCAGATTTTTGGTTACATTTACAATATTTACTCGACGTAGTTTTAAACATTTTTGCTAATCTAGCAGGTGGTAAGTGCCATCTATAAAACATTTTATATGTTTTCTTTATAAGAAGTTGCCATTGTCAATTTATAATTTCTTTCCCAAAGATTTTGCCATTTCTCTAATTCCATATTATATCCAAAGTTTTTTGCCCATTGTATCATTGTATCTTTCACTTGTTCATCCTCCATTTTCAAATTTTATAGAAAGTTAGTTTCTTAATCAGTTTTTCATCAGAGGTCAACAATATCTGATCAAACATTGTCTGTTCTTTATAAAAGCCATATATTTTCGCATCTTTATCATATCTCGATTGCATTTGCAATTGAGGCCACCATGATAATTCAATATCCTGGTCTAAAAGCTCTTGTTTAGATTTTAGTTTCCCTTCAGTATCCAAAATGTCCTTATATGTAAAAAAAAAATTATATTGCACTAGGTTTGGGTGAACAAACGCTTCCATCGTTGAAAGCCATCCTGGGATTTTCAAGTAGATTTTAGCTTTTAGCTTTTCCCACATAAAAAGTAGTGAATTTCTTACATAGTGGTTTTGAAAGTATCTATGAGTTTTATTCTTCTCATACCATAGAAATGCATGCCATCCACGTTGCAGATCATGTTCTTCTAGATATAACAGTCTTTTACGTCTGAGAGTTATCCATTCTTTTAGCCATGTTAAGACACATGCTTGATAGTATAAGACCCAGTCTGGTAATCCAAATCCTCCATTTTCTTTGGATTCTTGTAGCATTTTCAGTTTAATTCTAGCTTTCTTTCCTTGCCAAATAAATTTTGAGATCAATGTATTCAAATCATCAAAAAAATTCTCTATTTTTATAGGTACTGTTTGGAACAAGAAAAGCAGTTTTGGTAATATATTCATTTTCACAGTAGCTATTCTTCCTAACACTGTTGTAAGTTTTTCCATTTTTCCAGATCTAATTTTATTTGATTAAGTAATTTTATGTAGTTATCTTCTTTTATCGTTGCACATCTTGCTGTTAGGTATATTCCCAAATATTTAACTTTCTTAACTATTTGAAAATCTATTTTTTCTGACAATTGTTCTTTTTGCTTAGATGTAAGGTTTTTACCTATAACTTTTTGTTTTTTCTCTGTTTATCTTCAATCCTGCTACTTCTCCGAATTCCTCAATCCTTTTCAATAGTTTAGGCGTTGTCTCCAACGGTTCTTCTATGATAAATACCAAGTCATCTGCAAATGCTTGTAGTTTATAGCTTTTTAAAAAATAAATAAATAAATTTTCTCTAATTTTATAGGTATTGTTTGGAACAGGAAAAGTAGTTTTGGTAAAATATTCATTTTCACCGTCGCTATTCTTCCCAAGATTGATAGTTGTAAATTTTTCCATCTTTCCAAATCTGATTTTATTTGTTTTAATAGTTATAAATAATTATCTTCTTTTAATGTCTCACACCTTGCTGTTAAGTATATCCCTAGGTATTTAACTTTCTTGACTATCTGGAGATCTGTTTTTTCTGACAGTTGGTTTTTTTGTCTATCTGTAAGGTTTTTAACTATCACTTTAGTCTTTTCTCTATTTATTTTCAAACCTGCTACTTCTCCAAATTCTTCAGTCTTTGTCAATAATTTAGGGCTTGTCTCCAAGGGATCTTCTAAAATAAATACCAAATCGTCCGCAAATGCTTGTAATTTATATTTTTCATATTTTATCTCCATTCCTTTAATTTCTGGGTCCTGTCTAACATTTCTATTCAGCACTTCCAGAGTTAAAATAAATAATAATGGAGTTCGTGGACGCCCTTGTCTTGTGCCTTTTTTAATATTAAAATTCTCTGTAAAATCTCCATTTACAATTACTTTGGCCATTTGTCTATGGTAAATTGTTTTAATTATATTTATAAAGTTTTCTCCACAATCCATATAGCTTAATTGTTGTACCATAAATTGCCAGTTGACATTATCAAAAGCTTTCTGTGCGTCTAAAAAAATTAATGCCATTTGTTTCCCTGGATGCATTTCGTAATATTCCAAAGTATGTAAGATCATTCTTAGATTGTTCTTTATTTGTCTCTTTGGTAAAAATCCATTTTGATCTGGGTGTATAAATTCAATCAAAAATCTCTTCAGTCTTTCTGCTATTATTGAAGCAAAATGTTTGTAATCCACATTTAATAAAGATATTGGTCTATAATTCTTTATCTGAGTCAAATCTGAATCTTCTTTTGGTATTAAAGTAATATTGGCTTCTATCCATGTATTTGGTAGTTTGGCCTCCACTAAAACTTCATTACATACTTCTTGCATTAATGGGCTTAGTATATCTTGTAGGCTTTTATAAAATTCTGCGGGTAGCCCATCTGGGCCTGGTGTCTTGTCATTTTTTTGTCTTTTTATAGCTTCTGTCAGCTCCATCATTGTTATTTTCTCATTTAACATGTTTTTGAAGTTCTCTGGAATCTTTGGTAGGTTAGCATTTTCTATATATTGCCTTATTTTTTCCTTCTTTATCATAAAGTGTTTCATAAAAATTTTTAATAATTTTTTTATCATGTCATTTTGATATTGTAAATTGCCTCTCACATCTTGCAATTTATTTATCTGTTTTTTCTCTTTCTTTTTTAAATTTATAGGCTAACCATCTACCCGGCTTATTAGCATTTTCAAAAAAAATTGTTTTGCTCTTTTGATTTGTTGGGCCATTTCTTCAGCTTCTATTAAGTTTAATTTGTGTTTTATTATCTCCATTTCTTTTTTAAGCGTCTTCTTTTGTGGGTCTCTTTGTAGTTCTAATTCTAATTTCGTCAATTCTTCTTTTAGCTTTGTTTGTTCTTGTTTTTTTTCCTTGTTCTTTTTCGCCATGTAAATTATGGCTAATCCTCTAAAATATGCTTTGGCTGTATCTCAAACATTTTGGAGTGATGTATCTTCTTTCTTGTTTTCTTTAAAGAAAAATTCCATTTCCTTTGCTACTTTTTGTATAAATTATTTCTCTTTCAGTAAAGATTGGTTCAATCTGTCCATCTTGGTTTTTTCTTTATTCCTCTCCATGTCATCTTTATCGGATTGTGATCTGCCCATACATTAGTTTCTATCTCGATCTCTTGTATATTCATTCTTAGTTCAGAAGATATCCATATCATATTGATTCTAGACCATGATTTATGCCTATTTGAGTAAAATGTGTATTGAGATTTCTTTGGGTTTTTCTCTCTCCATATATCCTGTATACAGATTTCTTCTGCCATTTTAAAAAAAACCTTAGGTAAAATGTTCCTACCTTTTCCCCCTATTACACTACTTCTGTAATCTAGCTTTCCATCTACAATTACATTAAAGTCTCCTACTAAGCAAATATTTTGATATTCCATTTCCACTATTTTCTTATGTAGTTTTTGATAAAATTCTTCTTGTTTATTATTCGGTGCATAAATTGCTACCATCAATGTCTGTTTTTGATTTAACATCATTCCCACGATTAGTATTCTTCCTTCTTCATCTGCATAAATTTGTTTTGGGTTCATTGTTTCTTTAATATATAAGGCTACTCCTCTTTTCTTTTGTTGTGCTGATGAAAAGAAGAGCTTCCCATTTTTCGGGCATTCCAGAAATTTATAATGTTGTCTTTTAATATGTGTTTCTTGAAGACAAACTATATCCATTTTTAGTTTTTGTAGGTGTGTAAAGATTTTTTTCTTTTTTAGGGGGGAGTTCAATCCATTTATATTCATTGAAAGAATCCCATTATCCTTCTCCATCTTCTTCAATTATATTTAGGTTTTATTCTTCTAGTTGTTCTTATCAGTCTCTGTTCTTTTCCCTTTGCCCCTTCTTCTTGATTTATGTTTTCTGTGTCTTCTTCTTCCCTTTGTTTGGCCGCTCCTTCTATTGCTGTCTCTTCCTGTTTTCTAGATTCCCATTCTGCTTGAAATTCCGAGCTTCCTTCTTCAAAGAAAACTCTATGTCTCTCATAAAATTCCATTGCTTTAAAGACAGACAGAATCCAATCTGTATCTTTTGGAGTCCCAGTTAAATAGAATCCCCTTTGGCATCAGCCATCTAAAGTCCACTCTTTTGATTAATTTTTTGGTCAAGATTTGATAGTCTCTTTGTGAATCTCTTATCCTTCTAGGTATCTCCTTCAAGACTACAATTTCTTTTCCCTTGTATTGCAGTGGGTCATCTCTGACTCTTCTCAATATCTCATCTCTTATTGATTTTTTGACAAATCTAACATGTACCTCTCTAGGAACTTTATTTCTTCTTGCATAGCTTGAATTGACTCTAAATGTTTGATCAATCTCTCCTTCCATTTCCTGTTTTCCGATTTCCAACGCTCCCGCTAACAGTTCTGTCATCAAGTACGCGAGATCTTCTTGTCTTCCATTATGTTCTGAAATCTTAAAAATGAGATGCCTTTTCCATTTCCAAAACCGCTATTGAGTCTTCCAATTCTTTGTTTGCCTGCATCAATCTTTGATTTTCATCTTTTATTTCTTCCAGCTTTTGATCTGTTTCCACTGATTTGTCTTCTGCTTTCTGAATCCTTTGCTCATTCTTTGTAATCGTCTGTTGAAAGTTTTCTAATTGAGATTTCAAGTCATGAATTTCTTCCTTCATATTATCAAAATTATCTTTCATCTCTTCATGATTTCTCTTCGTGTCTTCTTTGTACGAAGTAATAGCCTCCTGGATTGCTTGTAATGTAGTTTGCATTTCCTTCTGGAAACTGTTGGTTTTTTCTTGTTGTAACATTGCGTCAATTGATCTCTGATAGACAGGACTGGGGGTAGTAGACAATGGTGCTGAGGATGGTTTTTTGCTAATTTTAGCTAGATTAGGAACACTCATTTTTATTCCCACCCTCCAGACCTCCTCAGTTCTAATATATTCCCCAGTTAAATCTTATACAAAACCTTCAATCTTATAATCAATATTACAATTTATCATTTAAGTTTGCTTCAAACAATTATTATAAACTTTATCTGTAGTCTCTTGTAATCCAATAGGCTCCCCAACAGGGGGAGAAAGGAGGGAAGAGAGTTTGTAGTTCAGTTCTGTCCTTCAATCTCAACTCCAAATAATTATCCAAAAGTCTAACGTTATCAATCAGCTCCAATTTGTAGGCCAAAAAGAGTCCTGTTGTGTAAAGTTTATAGTCCAGAAGGCCTCCCCCAAATGGAATCGCCAAGAGTCAGATTTCTTCTGTCTCTAAATAGTTCTTAAAAGTAAAGATCTATAATCCAATAGGTTCCCCATGAAAAAGAAAAAAGAAGAAAAAAATCCACTTTTGTCTTGCAGCACCAACTCCAAGCAGTTGTCCAATAAACCAAAATCATCAGTCAATATTTATAATTCTCAAGGCCCTACTATTCCAAGTTAATAATCCATAGAGCCTCTCCCAAAGAGAATAACCAAATGTCAAGTTTTTTCTATCTCTGAATAGTTCTTGATATTGCAGCTCAGGCGATGTTTATAATCCAGGAAAGCCAGCTGGCTTCAAAGTAGTTTATATTTATAATCCATCCTGCAGAAAAACAGCCCAAAGAGTTCCTCTTCTCTTCTTTTCCAGCTGCAATCTGCAAGGCTGAGAAGTTCAGGCACATCAAAGAGCCTTATTTCTGTCTAGGCTTCAAACCAAGCTCATTCTTTCCAAACAGCATACGAAGCAAAAAAAAAAGAGAAAAGCCTTGATGTTGTTCCTCTTTCCGCCACTAGATGTCATTACAAGTCTATCTTTCGACCAAGATTTTTTTTTCTCGAGAGTTCAATCTGATAGTTTTTCAAGCAAATAAAGTTTCCAAGATATTTTAAGTCTCCCAAATTTTTCAATGTTACAACCTTAAATTGTTTCTAATTAAATTTTATAGTTTGACTATTTTTCTCCCGAAGATGTTAAACCACCACCATTCTTCTAGGGGGAGGGGCACCAGGAAACACCCCCCCCTCTTGCTTCTGGGATCTTTGCCTTTTGGGATTATTTTTTCAGGGAGATTTTTTAAAAAAGTAGAGCAGAAAGAAAAAAAATACTCTCACCCAGTTCCAAACACGTTGCTTAAATTTGCTAGTTGATGCTTTTTCCCCCGGCTGTCAGAAGCTTCTGACCGGCTGCCGAACTGCAGCCAGTCTTTCACCAGCTGGTTTAGAGGGCTTCCTCGGATCGAACGGATTGGCTGCCGTCAACCCGTGATCTACGAGGGTCTCCTCTTTCTTCGTCGCCTCTCCGGGGCGACTTTAACCCAGCAGGATGAAATCAAACGCGGGAGGCAGAGCCCTGCTTCCCTACGTCCGTCTCGCTCCGACGCGAAACCGGAAGTCTGTCATTTATAGCTTTCATCTTTTATCTCCATTCCTTTAATTTCCAGGTCTTGTCTGATGTTCCTGTTCAAAACTTCCAAAGTCAATATGAATAGCAATGGGGATAGCAGACATCCTTGTCTTGTGCCTTTCTTTATATTAAAGCTTTCTGTGTAATCCCTTTACAATTAATTTTGCTGATTGTTTATGATATATTGTCTTAATTACCTTTATAAACTTTTCTCCAAAATCCATGCAGTTTAATTGTTGTGTCATAAATTGCCATCTTACATTATCAAAGGCTTTTTGAGCATCTAAACAAATTAGTGCCATTTGTTTTCCTGGGTGCATTTCATAGTATTCCAATGTATCTAAAATAATCCTTAAATTGTGTTTTATTTGTCTTTTCGATAAAAATCCATTTTGGTCTGGATGAATAAATTCAATCAAAAATCTTTTCAATCTCTCTGCTATTATTGAAGCAAAAATTTTGTAATCCAAATTCAATAGTGATATTGGTCTATAATTTTTTTAAAATAAATATTTTATTAATTTTCTATTTTTACAAACAAGTGCTTATTAGACAACGTGTTGACTGGGTCCATTAGTAATTCCGTGGTACATATAAGCTTCTTCAAACTAAATCCAATATTACACCATCCAATACATCCTCTCTTCTTCCGGTAATAAACATTTTTCCACATTAAGCAAATAAAATTCTTATTGTTGTTAATAAATATACAGTTAAATATCAGCATTTATTACAGTTTTCTAATAGTATCAATGATATCACTTTAAAATATCTTTTCTAACCAAAACATATCTTAATTGCATTTGCACTCAATATCCATTTATTCAGTCAGTATCCTATTTTCGCTCTTTTTTTTTCAGTTTTAATTTCCCATCCATATTCAAAATATCCCAATCATTTATAATTTCAAAACAAGTTATATTTGGGTAACCAAAAGCTTCCCTTATTCAAACTTCTTAGCATTTTCTTATTTTCCTTTTCATGCCAAAATATGATATTCTGATTACCAATCTTATCTATCTAGTTATAATACTTCTATTTCTAGCAATCTATTCTTAACCATATTCAAACATCTAATTAATAATATAATATCCCCTCTAATAGGTCAAAGCTTCTGTTTTCTTCAGTCTTACTCTAGCTTTCTTCCTTTGCCAGCTAACTTTCCATTTGAATCATCAAATAATTCTTCCTCTATTTTTGTGTATATTATTTGGAGCAAAAGAAACAATTTAGTTAAAGTATTTTTGGAAGAGCTAGCCCATTGATATTCATTAAACAGCCTCCCTCCTTCTCCAATTCCCCACAGTTCTGGTAACAGCTCTATCTTCCATTCCATCGGCTTTCCTTCCTTATCCTCCAGTATGCTCTGATATCTTGGTTGATAAAATGTCTTTTCCATTTCCAATATTATCGTTATGTCTTCTAAGTCTTCATTTGTCTGAGTCTGGCGATTAGTTTTTTCCTTTAGGTCCTGCATATTTGGGTCAGCTTTCTCTGGTTTTCCTTCTATTTTCTGGGTTGCTAGTTCCTTCTCTGTGGTTATTTTCTGAGTGTGTAGATTTAAATTAGAAAATTGTTCTTTTATCTCCTTTGTGTTATTTTTAATCTCATCACGAGCTGAGGCAATTGTTTCTTGTATTAATTTCAACATGGAGAGAATTTCTTTCTGTGATTCATCAGTATTTTCTTGGTGGTATGTCAAACTGAGGCTTCTGAAGACAGATGTTAAGGATGGTTTTTTACCATTTAGAGCTAAATATGGAACATCCATTTTATTTTTTGTAAATGGCCTTTATAGAAATCTGTTTGAGAATTTAGAAAGTTTCAGTTAATTGTCATTGGAGCTCCAGATTATCCAACCAACTTATCAATCCTTTCTTAAACCTCCCCTAAGCAAATATAAGTAAAATTCAAATTTTTCTGTCCAATGAGAAATATATCCTTTCTGTCCAGGGAGAAGAAAGAACCATTAAAAGTTGTTTATCAATCAAAATTTATAATCCAAAATGTTCCATCGTATCAGGCAATAGTGTATATTTCTTCTACAGGAAAATAGTTCCACAATACAGTTCTGAAAGTCAGTATTTGTGTTCGTAGTTCAGACAGGCCAATTTTAGAATAGTTTATCGTCTCTGCCACACAGATAAGCAGCCCCCAAGCCTTTTCCCTTTTCTCAGCTGCAATCTTCAAAATTAAAAGCTTCCAAGGCCAGCCAGAGTCTAAATCTGGGCTTCGAGCCAAGTTTCTTTTAGGCATAATAAGTTGTAGTGCTGTAAATTCACCACTAGATGTCATTGACGCCGTTTCCCAGGTTTTTTTAAAAAAAAGTCTTAAAAGCACTTTTAGTCCCCAAATTTCCAAGCCATATATATATATATATTAATTCCAAATTAGTCTTGTAGTTTTCTCCATTTTCCCCAAGTAATTAAATCGCTGCTTTTCTTTTCCTGAGGGAATGGGGCAGAAATTCCCCTTCCCTCTCTCATTGGGAGGAGTGCTTTGGGCAGTTTTTCAGGAAGAGGTCTTAAAATCATAAAGAGAGGATCAGATCTCACCCAGTTTCATCCACATTGCTGTAATGTTGCTTGTTGGTGCTTATTGCTAAAAAGAACAAACACTCACAGACAGAAAAAAAAGCTTCCCTCTCAGTAGCTTTTGAGAGAGATAAGGATGTCTGGGCATGCAGCCAAGTGTCTGGGCGTTGGGCCAAGTATTGCAGCTGAATAAACAAAACTATCAGAGAACAAAGAGAGGAAAGTTACAATGTAGCCGCTAGGTGGTAAAAAAAAAAAAAATATCCAAAGTGGAAACACAGTTTAAAAGTTCTTTAAAGTTAATAAAAAGAACAGAAAAAAAACACAGAGTGGCTTTTCCCACTTATTAAATCTTCCTCTCCTTCCAAAAGTAAGATGATTTCTCCAATTAAAATTTTTTAAAGTAATCCAAATCAGTTCTTCTTAAAATCGCTTAAACTGCCGTTTACACGGGAGGGGGGGAACAAATCCACCTCCTTCCTCCCTTCAGGCTTCCAGCTTCAAATTAAAGACAGGCTTCAATAAAGTCCACTTCATAAAGAGAAAAGAAGCATAGTCTCACCCATTCCAGCTGCTTGCCTTCCAAATCAGCTGTTTTCTGTCTCCGACGATCAGCTGAGAATGGCGGCTCGCATAAATGCGATCCGCCTTTCTTTTGCTGGTTCCAGGGGCTGCTTTGGGTTTAGTAAGCTAGCTACCGCCAGCTACCGTTCCTCAAAGGTTCGCCCTTCGGTGGCCACCCCTCCAGGGTGGCATTTAGCCCAAATGGGCCCGCCAGCGAAGAAATTTCGGACCCGGGGAGCGGAGCAATTTTCCCCGGGTCTACAGTCAGCGACGTCACCGGAAGCGATGATAGACACTCAACAAAGAATGCAAAAAATAGAGGATAAGTCAGAGATGGTTGATCAGAAACTAGAAGCATTACAAGATGAGAACCAGAGATTGGCGCAAGTAAACGCGGAATTGGAAGACAGCATCGCTGTCATGGAGATGGAAAGGGCGTCATACTTCTTAAGATTCCAAAATATCATAGAAGAGAAAGATGAGAACCTGTTAGAGTTGATGAGTGAGTTATTGGCGGAACGACTTGGAATGGAAATGGATCAAATGAAACAAGAAATGGATCACGTTTTTAGAGTCAATTCAAGCTATGCAAGAAGAAATAGAGTTCCCAGAGAGGTCCATGTAAGATTTCTCAAAAGATCAACACGAGATGAGATCTTGAGAGCAATAAGAGACCAGCCATTGAAATATAAAGATAAAGAACTTGTAATTCTTAAACAGATCCCGAAGAGAATAAGAGAAGCACGAAGAGAATATCAATTTTTGACAAGGAAACTGCTGAATAAAGGAGTGAATTTTAGATGGTTGGTCCCAGAAGGATTATTAATCTTTTGGGACTCGAGAAGATACAGATTGGATACTCCACTTAAAGCAGAGGAACTTTTTAACAATCATAGAAGCTTTCTGGAAGAAGGCGATATCAGGTCTAAGAAACCAGAGGAAGAAGCAGGAGCATCGAAACAAACAGAAGAGGGAGAACCTAAAAAGACCCAATCAGAAGAAGATGTAAGACCCAAGGATCAGAGACAGATAACTTCTCCTAGAAGACTGAGATCCAAATATAACTAAAACTATGGAAGAAATTGAATTTTTTTCAATAAATATAAATGGTCTTAACTCCCCATCAAAAAGGAGTAAAATATTTCATAGACTACAAAAATTGAAAATGGACATAATTTGTCTTCAAGAGACGCATATAAAAAGACAACACTTTAGACTCTTAGAACAACCAAAAATAGGCAAACTTTATTTTTCGTCGGCATTGCAAAAGAAAAGAGGGGTAGCCCTTTATATAAAAGAGAAGATGAATCCAAAACAAATTTATGTTGATGAGGAAGGAAGACTACTAATGGTGGAAATTACATGGAATCAAAAACAAATTTTGATGATTGCGATATACGCCCCCAATGAGAAACAAGACCAATTTTTTCAGCAATTATATGATAAATTAATGGAATTAAACTATCAAAATCTTTGTATTCTTGGAGACTTTAATGCGATAGCTGATTCAAAACAGGATTATAAGAGCTATAAACAAGGGGAAAAAGGGGGAAATACCTTATCTAATTCTTTTCTAAAGATGAAAGACGAATTAGGTATACAAGATATATGGAGAGAAATGAACCCAGATAAAGCACAATATACATTTTACTCAAATAGGCATAAATCCTGGTCACGAATTGATATGCTATGGACTTCTTATGATTTAAAGACTATGATACAGGAGATTGAAATAGAACCTAATATTTGGGCAGACCATAATCCAATTAGAATGACGTGGAAAGGAACTAGAAAGAAACTAAGATGGTGGCTGAACAAAGCTATATTGAAAGAAAAAGAATTTTTACAATTAGCAACGAAAGAAATGGAATTTTTTTTTTAAATAAATAAGAAAGAAGAAACCTCCATTCAAAATGTATGGGATACAGCAAAAGCTTATTTTAGGGGCGTGGCTATAACCTATGTTGCCAAAAAGAATAAAGAAAAGAAACAAACACAGCTTAGATTGAAAGAACAACTTAGTAACTTGGAACTGGAGCTACGAAATGATCCACAAAAGAAAGAATTGAAGACACAAATGGAATTAATAAAACACAAATTAAATTTACTGGAGATGGATATAAGGGCACAACAGATTAAACGATGTAAACAGAATTTTTTTGAAAATGCCAATAAACCCGGAAGATGGCTGGCATATAAATTGAAAAAAGAAAGAGAAAAAAGACTGATAAGTAAACTACAAGATTCAAAAGGCCAATTATATTGCCATAATGATGCAATTAAAAAAATTACTACAGCTTATTATGAGACACTTTATAAGACTGAGGTGGTTTTGAATGAGGCAATACAGGAATATTTAAAAGAAGCGGACCTTCCAAAGGTACCAGAGAATATGCAATACATACTAAATGAGAACATAACAATGATGGAGATTACAGAGGCGATAAAAAGGCAAAAGAAGGATAAAACTCCGGGACCTGATGGTCTCCCTGCAGAATTCTATATAGCTTTACAAGACATTGTCAGCCTGATTTTGAAAGATCTTTGTAATGAAGCCTTTTCAGAGATAAAAATACCAAATTCATGGAAAGAAGCCAACATTTCCCTTATACCTAAAGAAGACACTGATCTTACACAAATTAAAATTTATAGACCAATATCGTTACTAAACGTGGATTATAAAATATTTACTACAATAATGGCAGAAAGAATGAAGAAATTTTGTTTTTTAAAAAATATATTTTATTAGATTTTTGTAGGGATAAAAGGGTTACATCAGAGTGTTTAGGAACCACCGTGGAGGTGGGTATATTGAACATCCAAAAAAAAAGAAAAACAATCACAAATATATAGCCCAAATCAATTCATTTAAAATTCATTTAAAATTCCCTCTCTAATTCCCTCATTTAGTCTTACATATTCAGATTGATACATTTCTACATAAGCTTCAAACAATCCTATCAAATATCACTCACATTTCAATTCTAAAGATCCAAGTCCTGTTTTTAAGCTTTACTAACTTACAATTACCATATTCCAATTAGCCTTAAATAGACATATTATTAACACTTCGGGTGTCCTTTTTTTTTTTTTACATAATAATTATATCTGGTATATTATTCCCGCAGTAATATTCTTATATTTTCTTCATTAATACCATTTCTTCTCTTGTCACCCATCCCTCTTATTCTTCTTCTATTACAAAATAATTATCTTATTTAGAGTAAAAATATCAAACCAACAAATAGATTTCTATCTAATTTAAGTATATATTCTATCAATTCATCTATATCTATGAAAATCTTTTTAAACCAGTAAATAAAGTTTACCTCTCCAGTAATTATCATATCTGAAACACAGTATTATTACAAAGGGTATCCTCTTAGAAATTTCACGTGCTCCATTAGTTATTAACTCAGTCAAAAAGTCAAAGCCTTTTTAAACCCATTAAATAAAACTTTAAAATACATTTTTAAATCTAACTCTAGGTTTCTTTCTGTGCCATATCGGTTTCCATAATAAAATTCCTGCATCATCAAACCACAATATTAAAAAGTCCATATTCTTTAACGCTTCAAATTGGTCAAAGTTCTCTTTCCTTTCTTCTAGTAGCCTTTGGATGGTAAAAGCCGTTTTATTCCATGTTATGTTTGCCAGTTGTTTATCCACCTTATCACAATTTTCAATAACTTGTATCTGAGTGTCAGTCTCTGTTGATGTTAATGCTTCAGACATCTCCGTTAAAGTTATTCTTTGATCATCAGGCTTCTCCATAGATTGCGTTTGGAGTTGTATAAAGTTAGTTTGTTCTTTGGTTTCCACAGTTTCTCTCAGTGTAGTTTCATAGTTGAGTTGTTGACGTGGTTCCTCTTTAGGTTGTACATATTGTTCACTAATCTCTTTAGCGCCAATCTGCTTCTTCTGCACTGTTTTTCGGTCTATAATTTGATCTGTCTGAAAGTTTGAAAGTAAGAGTTCATATCCTCTGTGGCTTCCAGAATTTTTTCCAATATGAGCTCATAGTCCAGCTGTGTGTTAGGTTCCATATCAATAGTAAAAAGATTTTTTAATCTTTTAGAGAAGGCTCTATTTTGTAGAAATCAAACAAATGTTCACCTCCAATTTTCAATAGACCAGATCACCACACAGCTGTTTCAGTTATCTTACGCTTATCATCTTTTGAAGGTCAAAGCCATCCCCAGCCATGAAAAAAATATACAGTTGCAGTACCACGTTTCGTCACAAGATGTCCTCAGCAGACCATAAAATCTTTTTTTCTTTCCAAGTTAATAGATTTTTTATTTTTCGTGTTGAAAAAGATTGAAGAAAGGCCTCTCCAAAGTAATAGATGCGTAGTTATAACAATAATAGTCAAAAATAAAATGTTTTCAGGTCCCCTCAGTATTCCAAAATTTAAATAGTCCATAGAAATTAACTGGTTTATTTTTATTTTTTTCCCAAAGCTGTTTTTCCCGAATGCCCAAACGCTGCTCCCTTACAGCAGGGAAGTAATTCAAACACAAAAGCTTTTGACAGGAGAGTGATTAGGGAAAGAGGGGGTAGGAAAGGTCTCACCCGGGTTCTCCACGGGGGTTCTTTACGCTTAGTTGTTCTTCTGACTTTCGGCTGGTGCAGCGAAGTGATCGTCCATTTTGCTGGCCAATCTTTCCTCCGACGGCCCTAAGGAGCTAGCTCGAACTAAGGAAGGAGCTGCCGCCCTTCCCCAGTCAAGCAGGGGCCTCCTCAAGCGGTGGTCGCCTCTACGGGGCGACTTTCGACCCGGTTAAGGGTCTACCGGCGGAGGGAAAGCAGCCGGTAGGAGAGACGGCTCTCTCCGTGCGACTGCGCGTGCCGCGATCCGGAACCGGAAGCCCTTAATTTTTGACTGAATTTGTTCATTAAGACCAAAATGGCTTTTTACCAAAAAGGCAGATAAAGAATAATTTAAGGATTATTTTAAATGTGTTGGAATATTACGAAAACCATCCGGGGAAACAGTTGGCGCTTATATTTCTTGATGCGCAAAAAGCTTTTGATAATCTTTTTTTTTTTTTATTATTATTTTTATTTTTTTAAAACAACAAAACATAACACACATAAACACACAGTGTATACTCTTTTTTTTAAACAGCAATTTCGTAACTGTAATCTTCTATTATTTACATTTTCCCCCCTTATTCTTCTTTTAAAAAATATTTGTCCTTGTTGTCCCATTGTTTCTTATTTCCATTTTCTTCGTTCATATTATATTTCATACTAAGAATAATACATATTATTACTATACATTATTATACATTGTTATACACATATTTTCCCTTTCTTGACCTTTCTACATTTATTTTCATTTATTGTTTCTAATCTCCAACCAATCATACCACTTATTCCATATTGCATAGTACTCTGTGTCTTCCTTTTCTTTTATCTCTTTTGTTAATTTGTCCATCTCTGCACAGTCTAAGATTTTCCTTATCACTTCTTCCTCTGATGGTATATTCTCATTTTTCCAGAACTGTGCGTAGACTATTCTTGCTGCTGTTGTTATATGTAAGATTAAGTACCGTATTTCTTTACTGTATTTTCTATTTAAAATACCCAGCAGGAAGATCTCTGGTTTCCAATCTACAGGTTGATCTATTATTTCTTCCATCCATCTTCTTATTTTAGTCCAGTATTTTTTTTGCAACGGGGCATGTCCACCATAAATGATAATATGTTCCATGTACCTTTTTACATTTCCAGCATGTCGATGAGTTGTTCTGGAACATCTTAGCAAGCTTTGCTGGTGGAAGATGCCATCTGTAAAACATCTTCAACTGATTTTCCTTGAATGCCGCAGACATAGTCAGTTTTATATTTGTTTCCCATATTTTTTCCCATTTCTCCAATTCTATGTTGTATCCGAAATTTTTTGTCCATCTAATCATTGTGTCTTTGACAACCTCGTCTTCCATTTTATATCTCAGTAAATATTTATATATATTACTAATTAATTTTATTTCTGTTCCATGTATAATTTTATCCAATTCTTGCGACTCTTTTTGTATTTCATATAATTTTTTGTCCTCTGTATATTTAGATTGAATTTGTGTGAATGTCCACCAATCAATCTCTCTGCCTACATCTTGTTCCAATTCTTGTTTTGTTTTCAGATTTCTCTGTTCATTTACCAATTCCTTGTATCTAATTATCTTATTTATGTTTGGGTGTTTCAGAGCTTCTGTTGGGGATAACCACATTGGAATTCTTATGTAATGTTTTTGTTTTATTTTTTCCCAAGTCTGTAGCAATGCATCCCTAACTATATGTCTTTGAAAGTATCTATGTACTTTATATTTTCCGTCCCATAGGAATGCATGCCACCCCGCTTGCAAGTCGTGTCCTTCAAGTGTTAAAATTCTGGTATTTTTCAATTCCATCCATTCTTTTAGCCAAGTTAGGCTTGATGCTTGGTAGTATATTTCCCACTCTGGTAATGCCAATCCCCCTTTATCTTTCGTATCTTGCAAGAGTTTTAATTTAATCCTAGGTTTTTTCCTTTGCCATATAAATTTAGTAACCAATTTATTTAATTCTTGAAAGAATGTTTTCCCTAGTTTTATTGGAATAACTTGGAACAGGAATAATATTTTTGGCAATATATTCATTTTGACCGTTGCAATCCTTCCTAAAAATGAAATTTGTAGATTTTCCCAATTTTCTAAATCTTTTTTTATCTGGTGTAGTATTTTATCATAATTATCCTCCTTAATCGAGGAGCACTTCGCTGTAAGCCAAATCCCTAAATATTTTATTTTCTTAGTTACGCTTATTTTTGTTTTATCTTCCAATTCGCTTTCCTGTGCCTTTGTAAGATTTTTGGTTATTAATTTGGATTTATTCTTATTAATCTTAAGTCCGGCTACCTCACCAAATTCTTCTAATTTTTGAATTAATTTAGGGCCGGTTTCTAATGGGTCTTCCAAAATAAATACCAAATCGTCAGCGAAGGCTTGGACCTTATATTCTTCCTTCTTAATTTTTAAACCCTTTATTTCTTGGTCCTCTCTGATTTTTGTCAGAAGTATTTCTAATGATAAAATAAATAGAAGAGGAGAGAGTGGGCACCCTTGTCTTACTCCTTTAGTTATGTCAATTTTTTCTGTCATTTCGTCATTCATAATTACCCTATCTGTTTGTTTAGTATATATTTTCTCAACCATCTTTCCAAATTTTGTCCCAAATTCCATGTAGTTCAACTGTGTTATAATAAACTTCCAATTCAAATTATCAAATGCCTTCTGGGCATCAAGGAAAACCAGTGTAGCTTGTCTTTCAGAATGGACTTCATAGAATTCTAAGGTGTTCATTATTATCCTCATATTATTTTTTATCTGTCGTCCTGGTAGAAATCCATTTTGATCTGGGTGGATGTAGTTATTCAAAAATTTTTTAATCCTTTCTGCTATTATTGTTGCAAATGTCTTATAGTCTGTATTCAGTAAAGAAATCGGCCTATAATTTTGAATTTGTTGCAGGTCTGAATCTTCCTTAGGGCTAAGAGTAATAATTGCTTCAGTCCATGATGCCGGTATCTTCGCCTCCTCCAACACCTCATTACAAATCTCCAACATTATCCATTGTAGTGACTCTTGTATATTTTTATAAAACTCAACCGGAATTCCATCTGGGCCTGGTGATTTATTATTTTTTTTGTTTTTTCAATGCTGTTTCTAGTTCTATTGCGGTTATTGGTCTATTCAACATTTCCTTTTGTTCTTCGGTGATTTTGCTCATTTTTGCTGCCTCTATATATTGTTTAACTTTATCATCTGCTATATCTTCCTGATAGTATAGCTTTGAGAAGAAATTTTGTATTATGTTCTTTTTCTCTTCCCGTCTATATTGTACTGTTCCACTTTCATCTTGTAGTTGATGTATTGTTCTTTTACCTTTTTCTTTTTTTAATTTATAGGCCAACCATCGACCGGTTTTATTCGCGTTTTCAAAATAATTTTGTTTCGCCATCCTAATTTTCTGTGCCATTTCTTTTTGTGTTGTCAGATTAATCTTATGTTTTATAATATTCCATTTTTCTTTTATCTTTTTGTTTTGTGGATCCTTCTGTAGGTCACTTTCTGTTTCTTTAAGTTCTTCTTGCAGTTTTTCTTGTTGAAGTCTCCTATCTTTATTTTTCTTAGAGTTGTATGCAATTGTCAATCCCCGAATGTAGGCTTTTGTAGTATCCCACAAATTTTGTGTTGATGTCTCTTCCTTTTTATTTACCTGAAAAATAATGTCAATTCCTTTTCTAGCATCTGTATATATTGTTTGTCTTTACATAGTCTTTGATTCATTGACCATCTTTTTCTCTGTTTCTGGCCTTTCCATTTTATTGTTATTGGGTTGTGATCCGCCCAGTCATTAAGTCCTATTTCAATTTCCTCTATCCCGTTCTGTACTTCTGTTGTTACCCAGGCCATATCGATCCTGGACCAGGATTGATGCGGATACGAATAAAATGTGTATTGTTTGTCTGATCTCTGTGTCTCTCTCCATATATCCCGAAGGTTGAGTTCTGTTACCATGTTAAAGAACGATTTTGGTAGTATATTTTTCTTCTTTTTGCTCTTTTTGCTACTCTTATAGTCTTTCTTAACATCAACTATTGCATTTAGATCCCCAATCATACAAATACTTTCATAATCCAGATCCACTAGTTTCTTATGTACCTTTTTAAAAAATTCATGTTGGTTATTATTTGGTGCATATACTGCCGTTAATAAGGTTTGTTTTTGCTCTAATTCTATTTCCAACATTAAAATTCTCCCCTCTTCATCCGAATATATTAATTTTGATTTTATTTTTTCTTTGACATATATAGCAATTCCTCCTTTCTTGTTTTGTGCTAGTGTTGTGTATAGTGTTCCTAATTTTACATTCTCTAGTAGTTTTCTATAATCCTTTTTTATATGAACTTCCTGAAGACATATCACGTCTGCATCCAATTTCCTTAATTTATTAAATGTTTATACTCTTTTTCTTGGTATGTTTAAACCATTAATGTTTACAGAAAAGAGCTTAATTGCCTCTCCCGTTTTTTACTTGATCTGGTTTTTTTGTGCTTCTTGTCTCTATTACCCTTCCTTTTGCTCCTTCTCTTTCTAATCTTTCTCTTTCTTGTATCTTTTGGGTTTCTCTTTCTCGTTCAAATTCTTCTAATAGGTCTTCCTCCTGTCTTTTACTCTCTGGCTCTTCCCTACTTTCTTGTTCTTCTCCCTGCGTAAAGTGACATTCATAAAAATCCTGCGCTTTCTCGAGTGTGTCTATCTTATATTTTTTTTCTTGCCATGTTACAAATATGCCTTCAGGTACTAACCATCGAAACATAACTTTGTATTTAGTTAATTGGGTTGTTAGAAATTGGTATTCTCGTCTCTGATTTCGTATTCTACGTGGTATTTGCTTTAATACAATTATTTCTTTACCCTTATATACTATCTGTTCGTCTCTTGTTTTTTTATATATTTCATTCCTTATTGATCTTCTAGTAAATCTTATATGCACCTCTCTCGCCAATCTGTGCCTTCGTGCATAATTTGTATATACTCGATATATTTCATCTATGTCTCTTCTTGTTTCCTGTTTGTCCTTTCCTAATATCTCAGCCAATATCTCCGCCATCTTCTCTCCCAAATCTTCTTCTTTTTCCTCTACGATATTTTGAAATCTTAGGAAGAACGAAGCTTTTTCCATTTCCAAGAAGGCAACAGATTCAGTCAACTCTCTGTTTACTTGTTTGGATATCTGATCCATCTTTTCTATTTTGCCATCAACTTGATCTATTTTTGTTTCAACTTTTTGAATTCTTTGTTCATTCTTCATCATTGTTTGTTGTATACTCTCTATCTTGTCATTCATGTTTTTAATTTCATTTTTGATTTCTTTGTGATGAATTTTTGTTTCTTCATGATTATTTGCTATTGCCTCTTGGGTCTTCGTCATTGTTTCCTGCATCATCTGTAGCATTATCTGTATACTCTGTGGGTTCATCGCCAATTCTACTTTTTCTTTTTCCTTCCCCAACATGGTTCCTATCGTTCTTTGACCTATAGGAGATGGCATTATAGGTGTGGGATTTGTAGCTGGTTTTTTACTTATTTTAGTTGTTGCTGTGGTACTTGTCATTTTTATTACTTGAATAATATTTTTCCACACTTGCATATATCAATATTATATAATGTTATTCTTAATTGGCAATTTTTGCTTCAACAGTTGAAGGAGATGGACTTTGGCGGAAATTTTATAAATGCAATTCAAGCAATTTATAATAAACAATCAGCAAGGATACTTATAAATGGAGACTACACAGATAGCTTTGAAATTAAAAAAGGCACAAGACAGGGATGTCCACTGTCCCCTTTGTTATTCATTTTTACATTGGAAGTGTTGGCTAGGAATATTAGGCAAGATATTGAGATTAAAGGATTGGAGATAAAAGATCAAAAATATAAAGTACAGGCTTTTGCAAATGATTTAGTTTTTATTTTGGAGGAGCCATTAGAAACAGCTGTTAAACTCTTGCGGAAAATAGAGAAATTTGGAGAAGTGGCGGGGTTGAAGATAAACAGGGAAAAGACTAAAGTATTAACGAAGAATTTAACAGACAAACAAAAAATTCAATTTGCTAAAAAGACAAACCTTCAAATAGCTAAAAAAGTTAAATATTTAGGTATCCATTTAACTTCAAAATATACAACAATAAAAGAGGACAATTATGAGAGACTACTAAAACAAATAAAAGTGGATTTGGAGAAATGGAAAAATCTTCAACTATCATTACTAGGAAGGATAGCGACTGTTAAGATGAACATTTTACCTAAGCTAATTTTTCTTTTTCAAACGGTTCCTGTTAAGTTAAATCAAAAATTCTTCGATGAATTGAACGCTACAATAATGAGATTTATATGGCAAGGGAAAAAAGCTAGAATTAAAATTAAATTATTACAAGATTCTAAAGACAGAGGGGGTTTTGGACTCCCGGATTGGAGACTTTACTATCAGGCAACTATTTTGCTTTGGCTTAAAGAATGGATTACACTGAGAAATAAACGACTTCTCTATTTAGAGGGGCATGATTTGCAATTAGGTTGGCATGCATTTTTGTGGTATGAGAAAAATAAAGTACATAAATATTTTCAAAATCATGCTATAAGGAATGTATTGTTTTCAGAGTGGGAAAAAATTAAACATAAAATTTACATGAAAATACCTGAGTGGCTCTCAACAATGGAAGCCTTTTCCTATCCAAATTTAATTAACTATGATAAACTCGTTAGCTATAAAGATATTTTGGACAAAGACGGGAAACTTAAAGACAGAAAACTCTTCAGCAACAGGGTATTGACTTAACATGGTGGTCTTACTTGCAAATTCAGACAAGATATGAAAAAGATATAAAGTCTACAGGATTTTATAAAGAACAGACACCACTAGATAAAATATTGCTAAAAACAGATGAACATTTGATTAAAAAACTCTATAAATTTCTGCTAAGCTGGAAGATGGAAGAAGAACAAGTAAAAGAAACAATGATAGTATGGGCTAAGAACTTTGGATATTCTATAGACTTAGAAGATTGGCAAAAACTGTGGGATTGAAATATCAAATTTACTAAAGCGGTTGCATATAAGGAGAATTTATATAAAATGTTTTACAGATGGCATATGACACCAGTTAGACTAGAGAAAATGTTTAAAAATGTATCAAATATTTGTTGGAAATGTAAACAAAAACCAGGAACTTATTATCATATCTGGTGGATATGCCCTATCTGAATATCCACGAGAGTTTGAACAGAATAGAAGGAGAGAATAGAAGGAGAAAACATGTAGCAATGACTCTGACACACAGCCATTATTATCCTTGTGCCAATCTCCCTGGGGTTCAAGTGTTACTTTACAAGCATATGTTGATTGTTGTTGAATTGAAATAGCCTTCTATGCAGTCTTTGATGGTTTTGCCTCATTTAGAAAATATGGTGATTCCTGTAGGAGATAATTGTTTTGTTTTTGATGAGAGAATAAGTGGTTGGTGTTTAAATGTTTTTAAGTGTATAATTGGAATCTTAATGAAGCATAACAATAAACATTCTTTGAGCAGCAACAAATGGTGAAAAAACTGGAATCTAAAAGGAACTTCCTTTCAGCAGTTCCGAGAAGATTCCGTCCCCATTTGCACTCTGATACAAGTGACCTTAAGAGTTCTCAAGGAGAATACTAAGAGCAGATGACTGCAAAGAAATGTTATTCTTCCAACCTCCCTCCCATCCTGTCAAAACCAAACCCTCCATATCCCACATCATCCTGCCAGAACCAATGAAGCTTCTTGGATGAGACGTTTTGTTTAAAGTGGTTTTGTTTATCTCACATTTAAAGGTGATAGAATAGAATAACAGAGTTGAAAGGGACCTTGGAGGTCTTCTAGTCCAACACCCTGCTCAGGGAGGAAACCCTATATCATTTCAGACAAATGGTTGTTCAATCCCTTCTTCAAAACTTCCAGTGTTTGAGCATTCACAACTTCTTACGGCAAGTCGTTCCACTAATTAATTGTTCAGTCAGGAAATTTCTCCTTAATTCTAGGTTGTTTCTCTCCCTGATTAGTTCTGGTTCATTGCTTCTTGTCCTGCCTTCAGGTACTTTGGAGAATAGCTTGACTCCCTCTTCTTTGCGGCAACCCCTGAGATATTGGTACCCTGCTATCATGTCACCCTATAATGTCTTCATCTCCTTTTTCCTCAAGAGAAAAAACAGCCCAGTTGCTTTTTGAAAAAGCATCTTTGAGATTAACAGGGACTCCTCTGCCACAGAGATTGTAGTATAGATGTGTGTGCAGATAAGAATATCAAACTTGTGGTCAAGCTTTTAATAGTGAGTGCCACACCAAGTGCACTAATCAAACAGGTGGTAAGAAAATAGGGGAACTCAGGCACCACACAGGTTATCTAGAAAGTAAACTATGGCAATGTCATTTCCCCCGCTTTTATATTGACCCAAATGCATTCAAGACAGTTTTCATCATTGTTGTGTTCTATTTCTGTAGAGATGTAGTTATTTCTTATAGAGAGAGCAACTCCACCTCCTCTTTTATTTGGTCTGTTTGTTTTAAATAATTTAAATCCTTCTAGCTGTGTGTTCCAATTTGTGGGTTTCATCCCACCAAGTTTCCATAATGGCAACAATATCATATCTGCCCTCATTTACCTGAGTTTCTAATTCACCATGTTTATTGCTCATACTCTGTGCGCCGGTTTATAGATATTTGAGTCCTTTATGAGTGACCCTGCTCTAGGCAAAATATTAGATAAGTCTATGAAAGGTTTAGTGTAGTTCTTTTCTCTTACCACTAGATGTCCTTAGATGCCCATTTTGTAATTTTCCAGCAAGTTTAAACAAAATTATGATCCCATACTCTCCAAAAGTAATAGAAAAAAAGTTTAAAAATATTAGAGCTCCCCAAACTTTTCTTTTTTCTGTTTCTCCCTGTTATATCCACAATGATATTATAGACTTCTCTCTTTTACTCCCCGAAAACGTAAACCGCCGCTTTTTTTCTGGAGGGAGGAATAATCCCCCCCTCCCTTTAGTTCTGGGGATTTTGTTGCTTTTGGATGTTTTTTTTCCAGAACAGGTTTTGTAATCGTAGAGAAAGAAGGAAAATAGTCTCACCCAAGTCCAAAATGTTGCTCGCGCTTGTTTTAAAACGCTTTTCCTCCGGCGGTCAGCAGCTTCCGACTGGCTGCGTAGATGCAGCCAGTCTTTCTCCTGCTGGTCCCGAGGGCTTCCTTGGATCAAGCGGGTCGGCTACTGCCTTCCCGCGATCTACAAGGGTCCCCCTCTTGGTCTGTCACCTCTACAGGGCGACTTTCGGTCTTTTTTGGACCCCCAGCAGGAAGAAATCGGGCATGGGAAGCAGAGCCAGATTTTATATAATTTTAAATTGTGTTTATTAGTTTGGTATTTTATTGTGTAATGTTTTCCACTTAGCCTCACAATTGTCCCAGCATTACTCAGGAATTTAAAAGAGCCAAAGAAACTCCTGAGCCGAGGTTTCAGCAAGCAAACAACTTTTATTTTGATCAAAATAGAGTTGGGTGACCCCATCTCTCTTCGTGGCTGGTAGAGAGATGAAGGGAACAACCAGGAAAGATGTCTTCCACCTTTTATACCTTTCCAGAACAAAAAGATCAGGTCTTGGTACCAGGCATAAGATAGCACCAAAAAATAATTCCTAGATGATGACTCATACACAGCAACCCAGGCTCCATCCGTAACTCCTTTTCCCCCTCCCCTTACCATGCTCTTTTCATGTAAGCAATCACCTGTACCTAAAGCATGAAATATATATATCTTTGTTTATGTGCAAGCAGCTTTGTAGGTGCTTTATATTGGGAAATTATATATATATATATATATATATGTTCAATGACACAGTCCTCGATCTCCGGGAGAAATATAAACCAGCTGTTTATTGTTAAAAAGTTTAAAACAATAAAAACAACTATTTACAATATTAAAACAACTTAGCTTTCGCTGGTCCCCTGCCAGCGTCTTCAGAGTGAAGTTTCGGGGGTGGAGATTACTTTTATAGACCTTGCTAGCCTAATTGCTTACTCATTGACCATGTGATAGGGCCATCCGTCCTGACTGACCGTAATTGCCTTAATTGTCCCGCCTCCTCTTTTTTGCACTCCAGTTCTCCAACCTTCCTCCCTCCCATCCTTGTCAATCCCCTCCTTCCTGGCGCTGTTGCCGTTGGTATGCTTTCTAGCCACTCCCCCATGCTCGTTCTGGGCCGCACATCCAGATCCGGTGTCTTAGATGCCTTTCCATTGCTGCTCCCCTCCTTTCCATCCTGTTTGTCTGCCTGTTGTTCCTGTCTTCCACTGTCTATCCCTATTAGTCCTATTTCCTCCGATTTCCTTCCACGCTTGGATGTGTGTGTGCACAGCCGTATCCCGTCCCTCTGCCTCGTCTGCCTACGATCAGCTGGGCTGTCTGCCGGCTCACTCCTGAATTCACCCCCTCTCATCCTTGCAGATCCTATCCTTCCTAATGTTGTTACCGTTGGTGTGTTTGCCAACTGCCTCCCCTTCCCCCCCTCCTTCTTATCCCTTTGAACCATCCACTGTACTTGCCTTCCATTATCTATCCCCCTGGGTCCTATTTCTTCCAATCTTTCTACATGCCTGGGTGTGCGCACGCACAGCCGCATCCTGTCCTTCTGCCTCATCTGCCTACGCTCAGCTGAGCCACCTGCTGCCTCGCCCTCAGTTCCACTCTCCCCCCTCCTTACCGATATTATCCTTCCTGGTGTCATTGCCCTTGATGCGCCTTCCACCCCTACCCCCATACGCGTACGGCTAGGTCCGGCATCCTCGATGCCTTCTCATTCCCGCCCCCCTCCTGTTGGTATTGGTCCACCCGTTTGTCTAACTTTCCACCATCTGTCCCTGCTGGCCCTATTTCTTCTAGTTTCCCTTTGCGCAAGGGTGTGCATCCGATTCGTATTTTTGCAGTCATTAAAGACATAT
>JALGBA010001323.1:0-82550 GCA_023970755.1 Azemiops feae | reverse complement strand
GGAGCAAGGAGGCGCAGAAGGAGCCTTTTGTGTTGGGGGGGCAGGAGTGCCTGGGGAGGATGCGGGAGGGAATCAAAGCCAGCTGAGGGACTTTCTGCCAATCACTGGAGTTTTAATCCCACCTTCAAAATAAAGGTGGGATTGGAGCCAAGTAACTTGGAGCTAATCATCAGGGGACTGAGTTCTAGTCCTGCCTTATGCAGGAAAGTCAGCTGGCTCTAATCCTCAGGCATGAAAACTTCCTGAGTGACTTTGGGCCAATCACCAGGAGCCTCTTGAGTTCCAGTCCCGCCTTAGTCCTTTTTGATTGGGGTGTGAAACTTGGAAAAAAATTCTCAGATTAATGTGGGATACCAGAATTAGGGATTCCTAGATAGTGAGATGGCTGAGTGTGGTGTCATGGAGGAAAGTGAAATTGTGCGGAAACACTCGTACCATGTTGGGCAAAGCCATAAGTCTCTGCCTTCTGCTTGTGGGCAAACCAGAGGCATCTCTGTGTGGTCACTGAGAATCTTACATTGACCTTGGTCTGATCCATCAAAGCTTTTTTTACCTGCTTAAAACGGAATTTGCAAAGGGATTTGATCAGCAATTAGAAGCTATTCTGAAACCTCAGATTGATTATCGATTCATCAGCAATCTGTGTGGCTGGAAAACAGAATAGCTTCCATGGGTGCCTCTTCCTGCAAACCTAGATTTTCCCACCCTTATGCACCTCCTTCTTGGACCTGGATGAAAACACAGCATTGAATGCTCCTGCTTCAGTCCAGACTACTCAGTCAATGATGCGGCTGCCTTCAAACAGGATCCCTTCAGTCTCCTCCTGGGGAAAGTCTCAGGGTCCTCTTTCCCTGCATATCTTGTCCAATCTTTCACAGACAAGACAAGCTTGGAAGAGGAGCAGAGAAATGCTTTACATACAAATTGTAGAGTGGGAAATTAAAGGGCCTGAAAACTGCTATTTTATTTCTCTGGTTGATGAAAAGGAAAAGAAATACAGAGGAAATTTCTTAAAGGTACACACCAAAATAAAAACAATCCCAAGCTGAAATCCCAGACAGCTGCTCAACACTTTCTGCAAAGGAGGTTTTATCAGGAAATCAAGAAAAAACTCTATAAGAGGGATGAAGATTTCCCTCCCCAGCTGAAAGCCGGTCAAACATGGCATTTCACATCATTCCGGCATCTCCCGGAGAAGATCAGGCAACCCGGTTAGTGCTTGGTTCCCACAGCTTCTTCCTGACCTCTTTTCCTACTCGCTCTCTCTCACACAGGCACTTTTAGCTGCTGTCAGTAGGAAAAAGTGCCCACAGTATTTTTTATAACGTATCACATTCAGTAACAAATTCTTCTGAATGATTTTCACAGAGTTCTCTTTAGCAAGATTTATTGAGCTGAAAGGAAAGGGAGCTACAAGAATTCCGATCGTTCAACATTTTCCCATTTTGAAACACATAGATATGATTTTCTTTGACTCTTGCATACTATCTAAATGGAAAGAATATCTCCTTTCAAGTAAAAGGAAGTTTTAGAATTCATCCAACCTCACATGTTATACCTCATGTTTTTACATTTATTCTGGCTGTAAGATGCTCCTTTGTGTTCAGGTCTGGCCTCAGAAGGATAATGTAGCACTTGGGGATGAAGATGCAGCCCAGCAGACCAGCACTGGAGGCCAGAATGGAGAAGACCTGAACAGCCACCATGTATTTCCCTTTGGTGCTCAGGTAGGTGGGCACAAAAGTCACCCAGACACTGCAGAAGACCAGCATGCTGAAGGTGATCAGCTTGGCTTCGTTGAAGGCCCCAGGCAGATTCCTGGCCAGGAAAGCCACCGTGAAGCAGATGGCAGCCAGGAAGCCCATGTAGCTGAGGGTGACGTAGAACATGACAACAGCCCCTTCGTTGCATTGCAGGATGATCTCTCCAGGCTGGGAGTGGAGGTCAGAGTCAGGGAATGGGGGAGAAATTCCCAGCCAGATGCAGCAGATGATAATTTGGACAGCAGAACAAGAAAGGATGATGGAGTTGGCCAAGCTCTTCCCCAACCATCTCTTCACTTGGTTTCCTGGTTTTGTGGCCAGGAAAGCCAGCACCACTGTGATGGTTTTGGCCAGGAGAGAAGAAATGGCAACTGAGAAGATGATGCTGAAAACCGTCTGTCTGAGAAGGCAGGTGGCTTTCCTTGGTTGACCCATGAAGAGAGAAGGAGACAAGAAGCAAAGCAGGAGGGAGACCAGGAGGATGTAGGAGAGGTCCCGGTTGTTGGCTTTGACAAGGGGAGTTTCTAAGTATTGAATGAAGATGATTAAGACAAGTCCTGTGGTTAGGAACAAGAGTAGAGCAAAAGAGACCAAGATGGTACCCAGAAATTCTTCAAAAGACAGGAAGGTTATTACTTTGGGGATACATTGGACTCTGTCCATATTTGGATATTTATCATCCGGACACTTGGTGCATTTTTCTGTATCTGGGAAAGTCAAAAACCAGTATTTCTTTAATATTTTGTTTTTTTACATTTCAAGAAATACCTTTTTTTGGAGAAATGTTTCAGAAACATTTTCCAAGATGTGTTGCTTAACCATTCCACAAGAAAAAAACTGATAATATAATTTTCTAATACCTATGTAGCTACAGTATCTGAAATTGGAGGATTTGTAGTTCATTTTGAATAAACAAAAAAGAGTTGAGCTTCAATGCATGTTTTAATTTGCACTTTCATCAAAATGCTGTGGATAAATCCAGTTCCACAAAGCCTGACCTTTCTTCTGGTGTCACCCACCTTCCTGAGTGGAGATGGTCCCCTCCGGACAAGGAACGCAGTCATAGCAGCAAACTGGCTCTCCTTCTCGCATCAACTTGACAAATCCAGGATGACAATTTTCCACACATTTGGACTGTGGCAGAGACTATGAAGAAAAAATAGGAATGCCAAAGAAAATAGGTTAGGACTCACCATCCATGGAAAAGAAGAGGAGAAATGGACATTAGACAAGTAGATTCTGGGCTTCACTTAGGTGAACATGAAATCTCTGACTCCTTCCAATCAGGTGTAGGAGATGGGAGATTCTTTCCTTAGTTCCTCCCTTTTGCTTCTGGCATAAGACATTGCAACAAAGTCCTTTTCTAGTTAATAAAGTCTGGAGGGAGGGAATTGAGAAAAGAATTAAGCATTAAGTGACAAACAATCTGTTCCTCCTAATGGTTGTATTAAAAGGCATTCCTCTACTTTTCATACATCCATGGCTATGGTGATCTACTCATTAAATTTTTGAATAAATTTGTTGTCAAAGATTTATTAAATTGTTATTTTATTAGATTTATTTAAGTAGAATAAAATGTGATTAAGAAGGAAACTTCTGACCAGTAGGATCTGGAAAGGTTTCTTCTGGACTACACAAAGCCTTGCAAAGCTGCTTCCCTTTGACACTCGTTCATAAGAGTCTCCCAGTTAAGATATAAAGGAAAAATTCCTCAAAAATTGTAGCTGTCAACTTTAAAGCAGATATTCTTTGTTGATTTGTATTTTTATTTGTTCAATTCATATGGCTGCCATGCTGCTGAAATAAGATTAAGGGTGAGGGCCCCTTGGCGCTCTCTGAGCTTGCTTGTTTGCTTAGAGATGTTTCATTACCCAAACTGGGGAACATCATCCGTACTGGTCATCTAGCACTGATAATGTTACCCAGTTTGGGTAATGAAACATCTGCAAGAAAACAAGCAAGCTCAGAGAGCACCAAGGACCCCTCATGTCAACCCAGAACTACAAATATCTCCTTTATTAAGACTAAAGGTTTCTGCATAGATTCTAGAACTCTAGAGAGATTGAGGTGAGAACATGAGAACATGTCCCTGAAAAAGATTAAATCACAAATCTTTGGCATCAACTGATGGGACAGGAGTGTGAGTCCTGTGTCAGAAGGAGATATTTCTAAGGCCCCTCCAGTTATCCAAGAAAAGGTCCTTTGTGTTGAAGAGCTGCAATTAGGAGACTCCAACTGGCATGGAAAGACAGACCCACATTTAATATTAGTTAAATTGGGAAGCTCTTTTTCACCCAGAGGGACTGAAGGAAGCTAAGACTCAGGATAAACAATGCCATTCAAAGGGATTTTCACATGAAGACCCTCTTAATAGCCAAAGGCCAAATCTAAGTAGCCTTTCCTGTCAAAATCTCTCTCCTTACTTCTGATATCAGGAAGGGTTTTTCTTTGAATGAAAGTTGTGTTTAGGTGTTTCAGGTTTCTAGATCAAGGGATTATGTGAAGTGAAAGTCTTGGACGTCCTTCCCAATTGCTCCCCCCATCTGAGTGAAAGATAGATATGGCTAATTTTGACCAGGTCTGGACTCCTTAAAAATATCACAGACCATGGACCTGCCCTTTCAGAGAGCCATTTCCCAATGGCCTCTCCCTAAGCAGGACAAGATGAAGCTTCTCTCCCAATGGGACCATCAGGAGCTCCATCCAGTCATGATCCAATTTCATCACATTCAGTCCAAACCTCAATTCAGGGACTGTTCAACAGAATTCCCTCCCACTTTGCTATTTGAGGACAAGCAAATCTGACCTTATTAACAACACAACCTCCAGCACTTGAGGGTTTCTCATCCCAGGTTGGACATGGCTGAATCAGCTAAAAACAGTCTTCAATATTAAAGCAGCTGAAGAACACCTTGGTTAATAGTACTGAAGCCTCACAAGTGGTCTATAGAAAGAAAACTGTAAGGTTTCTGCTCCCCATGTTCAATTCTCAGTGAAGGTCACTAACCCTGGTAACTAGCCTTAGTCCACATGAAATGGGTCCTAAATCTTTGGAAAAAAGAGAGAAGACACCAAAATTTCTCCGACCTTGTTGAGCAACTTTAGCAGTGAAAGAGCATCTTCATCGATAGTAAGTCTCTGTTTTTCCAAACTCCCCATTTGCTGCTCGATGGGATCCTCCTTGGGGAGAATCAACCAGCTGAGGATTTCCAGATCTGCTGCTACATCTCCATTTTGATCCAAGTACAGTTTCGTATAAGAAAGATTGGAAAACTCATTGTTCTGCAGGAAAGGATGGAACTACAATGGGAACATCCAGGAATTTTAAAATCTTAAACCCTTTTTTAAAATTCCATTTAGCCTTTACACATTTGAATCTTTCTTCTGCAGTTGTCTAACATCAAAATATGCTTATTTAGAAAAACAGGTGCTTCTGCTATCTTCATAAATAAAAAAGAAAGGTTCAGCAAAATTTCTCACCCATATACTGGCAAAATATATATTAAGAAAATATAATTCATGCAATTGTTAATTTATAAGGAACATTCTAGAGCAGGCGACAAATAAAATGAATCATAGAAAAAAAGAGATTATTCATAAATGCCTCGAAAATATCAGGTTGATTATGAGAAACTGTTCGTTTAGTGACCGTGCAAAGTTACAAGGGTACTTAAAAAAGTGACTTATGACAGTTTTTCAGATGCTCATTGCAGCATCCCAGGGTCACGTGATCAAAATCAGAATTCTTGGTATGTACTTATAATGGTTACGGTGTTTGAGGGTCACGTGATCTCCTTTTGGGGCTTCTGACGAGCAAAATCAACAGGGAAGCCGGATTCACTTAACAACTGTGTTACTTGCTTAACAACTCCAATGGTTCACTTTACCAGAAAAGGCAAGAAAGGTCATAAAATGGGGCAAACCTCACTTAACAACTGTCTTGCTTAGCAACAGACATTTTGAGCTTGGTTGTGGCCGTAAACCCACCACTGCCTTGTGCAGCCTCTTCCAGCAGCTGAGGGAAGCTACAGAGAAGCTCCAGGTCTCTTCAATGCTGTTCCAGAGGGAGGGAAATGGGGAAAGGAGCTCAGCCACAAGAGAGGAGATTCCGGCTGAATGAGAGGAAGAACCTCCTGAAAGGAGGAGCCATTTCAGAGCTGAGCCCTTAAAGCAGAGGAGTTCAGCCTCCCCTTCACTGATGACGCATAGACTGAGCAGCCATCAGTGGGAGAAGCTTTAAGTGGGATTCCTGCAGAGAGGAGAGTTGGGCTAGATGGTCTCAGGGTGTCCTTCAAAGTTACAGATATAAACTTCTACTATGCTAATCACAAACCCATAAAGACATGAGTGTATTTAAAAATGCATACATCCTTTTAAAATTAGCAGTGTTTAAAACCAAAATTTATCTGTTATGGTGCCTGCGGTTTAGAATATTGTGTCTCAAGCAATTAGATTGGCCAAACCTGTTGAAGATTGAGATGGTTCCCCTCCTTCCCCTCTGGATTCCCTCTCCAAAGGAACTGAAATTAATGGATCCACATTGGGACCCCCATACCTGCCATGGCTGCAGCCTTGGAGCCCCCAAGATCTTTTCTCCCTCCTTCCTTCTTCTGCTCGATCTGGAGGAATAGGCAGCATTCAAGGCCTGGGCCAGAGTCTTCATGATATTGTACCAATAGTAATGATTTCTGACCCTTGCCCTGTTCCATTTCTCCTGGGTCTCCAGTGGGGCTTTCTGGGTGCATCTTCTCCGGCCTTTGATAGAAAAGACGTGCTTGGAAAGAGAGCAGCGGAAATAATGTTCTTGAAAGGGATCTTCCACAAAGAAATAGGGTTCAAAGGCATCATCCCTTGGCCTCTTATTTGCCAGAACAACAAAGCTCCAAATGCTATGGATGTATTTGTAAAGTCTGTTCTTTTTCAATCTATATCCTGCCAAAACTGTATCTATCCAGACTTTCCCTTCAATGGATCCTGTCAAACGCATAAGTGCCAAATGGAAAGGAAGAATTCTGTCCTCAATGGGAACACGTTCCAGGAAGTGAACAAAGACATTGACTTGTCTCCACTTAGAGAGGGCATCCCTGAGGGCTGCTGTATATCCAGTTTTTGAGAACAGTTGTGATATAACCACACAAATTCCATTTCTGACAAGCATAGGAGGGAAAGTCCTCATGAAATTCTCTCCATTATCTGTGTCTGAAGCAAAGAGGCCAATCAAGGTCCATCTGAAATGGAGGAGCAGTTGGACAATTGCTGGGTAGTGGAATCCTTTCTTGGGGAACATCTGGTGGAAAAAGGGGAATTTCCTTTTATCACTCAGAGCCTCTGAAGCACCATGATAACTTATCTGAAAAAGCAATGAAGAAAGCTGTGTTATATTGGGGGTCAGATAAAGTCCAAAATATTAGCTTTGAATAAATTCAACTTGGTTTTGATGAACAAATTAAATATATATTTGTTAATTAGCCATTATGCTGTATCAAGAAACAGAATATTAAATGCAAAACATTAACAACATTGTATATAAAAATTGAATACAAGAAACAAATGAAATAAAAAGAATAAGAATAAAAAACATGAATCGTATTTCTGTATTGCCCCTACAATTTATTGCAATCAGACCCACATACGCAGATTTGAAGTGAATTGTTTTGTTCCAATAAAGGGCTATATTATATGTAAATGTTTAATTCTAACTGCAGAGTCAATATATTGCTTTAACACAAGTATCCCAAAAGGTAGTTTGTCTAATGTGAAGTGCAGGATTCTGATCTCTCTCTTTCTTATGCAGTTGACATTCAATATTCCAGATTCTTGGTGAAGCAATCCTTTGATATTTTCTTTTTTTATTTATTTATTTCCATCCCACTGTGATTATTTTTTGGCTCATTCTCTAGTTATATAAGAGATGGGGAGGTCACAGCTCCTAATATAATTTGTCAGTTGCAGAATCCAAGAGAGCTTTATTTGCAATATTGTATGATCTAGCACAGAGAACTTTGGGACTCTGTCAGGTTCCAGAGGTTTAACTGTACACCAAGAATTACAGCCATGTGGAAAAGAAAGGACGCCCTCTTTGAGTTCTATGGTTTTACGTATCAGGACATAGCAAAAAGCATCTCTGTCTTAAGCAGTTCTTAAAACTAGATAAATACAACCTCAGATGAACAATAACCCATGACATATTACACCATGTCATCATTTATTTTACAAAAGGAAAGGCAAAACAGAGAAGCCGTGTGTGAAAGACGAAGCACACCCTGACTGCTTCCATAGGTATGAAGAGGCTAAGAGGTAGCCTGGTGCTGCTGATCAAGTGACCTTGATTAATTGATCATCAGCAAGTGTGACTGCCTCTATAAAAGTCAAAGTTTCAGGAGTTTGCTGGTCTCCAGCATTGAGTTGTGTGTTAACACAATGCCAAAAGGTAAAGACTTCAGCAATGATCTTAGACAAGCAATTGTTGCTGCCTATCAATCTGGACTGGGTTACAAGGCCATTTCAAAACAATTCAAAGTCCATCATTCTACAGCGAAGAAGATTGTTCACAAGTGGAAAACATTCAAGGCAGTTCCCAATCTGCCCAGGAGTGAACATCCCAGCAAGTTCATCCAATGCTCAGAGATACTGCAAAAAATCAAGAGTTCCACCTCAGACTCTACAGGCCTCGGTGAGCATGTTAAATGTTCATGGCAGCAGAATTAGAAAAGGACTGAACAAGCAGGGTTTCTTTGGAAGGGCTGCCAGGAGAAAGCCTCTTCTCTCGAAAAAGGATATGGCAGCCCGGCTGAGGCTTGCCAAGTTGCACGTGAACAAATCGCAAGACTTCTGGAACGGAAGAGACCAAAGTGGAGAAGTTTGGCCATAACACTCAAAGCCATGTGTGGCAAAAACCACACATAGCCTATCAGCACCAACATGCCACACTGTCATAGAAAAACCCAATGAAAAAGACAAGAAATAGCAACACAATAACAATAATTCTTACTCTAGGATTCAGAGGTTTATTTTGCTAATAATTTGGAACACAGAAAGCATAATAACACAACATCACTTACATTAATAACCCATTGCAATGAGAACCATATGACATAGCAGAATCCAATAGGATAGCTATAGGCCAATGGCAAATCAATCAGGTCCAGTCCCAATGTTTTATACCCTTTCTCGTTCTAAGACTGTAGTCAGATGGTCCGCTGATTTTTGCTGACTTCTGCTGACCTTTGCTGACTTTTTACTGACTTTTTACTGATTTCCTGCTGACCTTCTGCTGATCATAACTTTCCACATATACCCATGTACATTGGAACCCACATCCATCAGCTACTTTCAGTTCCCTATTTCTCCCACGGTTACAATACTCATGTTCCACATATACACAGAACTACCTACTTTGCAATTTCATATTGCACAAAGCTCAGCAGATTACAAATAATACGTCCTTATTGAGAAACAGCATAAAGTTCAAATCATTTCTGTGGGGCCTATCTCAGGTTTGCTTCAGCCTCAACTTGTTATATGAGGAGGGGGCTATATTTTCATCTCCCACAACATCAACCGCCAAGCACGGTGATGGAGGGGTGAGGATTTGGGCTTGTTTTGCAGCCAGAGGACCTGGGCACCTTGTGGTCATTGACTCCGCCATGAACTCCTCTGGGTACCAAAGTATTCCAGAGCCAAATGTGAGGCCATCTGACTGACAGCTGAAGCTTGGTGGACTTTGGGTCATGCGAGAGGACGACGATCCCAAGCACACCCACAAACGGCTGAAGAAGAAAAGAATCCAGGCGTTGGAATGGCCCAAAGTCCAGACCCCAACCTAATTGAAATGCTGTGGTGGGACCTCCAGAGAGCCGTGCAGAAACAAATACCCACAAACCTCGATGAACTAAAGCCACGTTGTAGAGAAGAGGGGGCCAAAATTCCTCTCACAACGATGTGACAGACTGATAAAGTTATACAGAAAATGATTACTTCAAGTTATTGCTGCTAATGGTGGTTCTACAAGCTATTATATCATAAGGTGCATTTAGTTTTTCAAATATGGCTTCTCCATTTTGGCTTTCTTGTTGTAAAATAAATGAGGAGATGGTGCAATATGTTGTGTGTTGTTCTTCATCTGAGATTGTAGTTACCTCCTTTTAACAACTGCTAAAGACCTGGTGATTTTTATCAGATACGTAAAATCGCAGAACTCAAAGAGACTGGATTTTCCTTTTCACATGGCTGTATTTCCCCTGATTTTAGACAAAGATGAAATTGCATAAATTCCCAATCCAGCTCTGAGTCAGCAACTGAAGTCCTTTTATCCATCCCCAAAATATTCCTCAGGTCCAGTGATTGGGTTTATTCCAGTAGAGGCATATTTTAAGCCCCAAACCTCAGTTCAATATAAGGATTTGAGGATAATTTTGGCATTGTTTTCTTGAAAAATTATGAGAAACCTGGATAGTTTTTTTTAAATTTAAGCAGTAAATTCAATCCTGCCCTTGCTCTAAGTGGGCTCATTTGATGATGGCAGATCCAAGATTCAGTCTCAGAGAAAAGTACCGCTGGGTAAGGAAAGGTGTTACTTGCTATATTGGCTACATTTGTCTTCCAAAGACCACAACTTTTGACTTTAACTTATCAATAATCAGAGAATTATTATGTCAGTAGGAGCCGAGTTTTCTCAAGAGTCTACACAATCTAACCCATAGGATAACCGTACTGCATTATCAGTTTAAACCAAGGTGTATTTAGCAAGAGTGGCTTAAAGACATTGAATCTGTTCCGGCAGTTCTAGTTCTGTCACTGCATGGTGGGGTGAGCTCCCGTCGCTTGCCTCAGCTTCTGCCCATCTAGCAGTTCGAAGGCCTGTGACAACACTAGTAGATAAATAGGTACCACTTTGGTGGGAAGTGTGGTGTGTTTCATGCAGACTGTTGGGCCCCTGCCAGTGCTGGACTTGCTCGGATGTGACACCCAACTGTGAGGCGACATCGGTGGTGAGAGAAGCCTGGATGATGCCACAGGAGACCTCTCGTCTTTCTGGTGCAGAGCCAGTTCACCCCCTGTGGGGCACCCTGGATGAGCTCATGAGCACAAACTGAGCAGACTAGCATTCCTAGGCTGTGAAACAAACACTATGTAGTCTCCTAGCTATTTATACCTTTGCCATATGCTAAATAAATACATAATTTAACATGTTAGACATGTACATGAGAATCTTTCCTTAGTCCTGATAAGTCATTAATATCTAGACTGAATAACAATGTACTCTTTTATCTTCCCCATTGGTAAGTATCAGTCCTTCTTCTCATGGCTCCAGTGAGCCCAAACCTCCCTCTCAAACAAGGGCTTGTGGAAAGGGCTTGGATCAGGGCCAACAGTCTGAGCTCCATTTTAAGGGAAATCAATTTCCTCCATCATATTTCTCCATTTACTGTATCAAATGCTGCAGTAACATCTATAAAGCCAGAAAACCCTGGTTTACCTGACTGACATATTGTGTAGTTAGCTATTTCAAAAGAAATCTGTTGTCAATATTAAATTATTAATTTATTGATTAATTATTATACAACTGTGTGAAAGTTTTTCCTCTACATAAAACCTTCTTGTTCTTCTGCAAGGAAAGCACTTTTGTTCTACTAAGTCTCAAGTTTACTTAAGAGGAACATGGTATATATTTTAGCCACAATATCCATTAGTCTAACTAACCTGTAATTGCTAGAGTCCTATTTATTCTATTTTGTTTGTATAAAGAAACACTACTCTTGCCAAGTTGAGTACAACTGGATATGTCAGGTATTATTTCTATGTGAAAATGAACATGCCAATAGTTCACCCACTACTAGGGATATTTTTTGAATAGCTGGGAGAAAGTCCTCCACAGGGACCTTACTGCTTTTCAGGCCTTTTATGAAGAATTCAAACATAAAAATAATAGAAAAAACATAATTGATATGTTTGCTAATATGGAGAAAAGCAACTCTTGAATTCCATGTAGAAGATATGTTTGGATCTGTTGCTCACCCACCACCATCCTGCTCACTTTACCAGACAGAGAATAACACACACCAACCTGGGGGACTTTGTAGGTGTCTGCTAATGTTGATGCCTGGATGGAGATCTCCCTGTTAGCTACATCAAGAAGAGCCAGGAGGTTCTCCTTCCTTCCACAGCCATAGTTGGGGACATTAGCTTCTCCAGTGGTGAGAATGTCCAGCAAGGCATCTGAAGTGTGTAAAGTGCTCAAATAATTGTCATGGATGTTGCAGCCAAGTGTTAGATTGTGCAGGAGCTGGGGATTCTTGTTGACCAGTTGAATAGTGAAAATTAATTGTAGGGTGTATACAAAACCATAAGACTTACTGTAAAAAATGTTCATGTTATTATCATCAATAGCAACATTTTTTAAAAGAATTTATTTCTTTTTGTATCAACAAGCCTACTGAGTCTTAAGCCAATATTGATCCAAAACCAATAATCAGTTATACAAATAGTGGAATGGGCTGAGCAGAGGCAATGACAAGTGTTTCAATCACTACTTTAAACAAAATGAATTCAAGCGATGAATTCAGGTGTGAACGGGGAGAGGAAAATAATCTGGATTGCCTTTGGGTTTTTTAACCCCATCTCTGGATTTGAGTCTCTTCTACAAAATAAGAAAAAAGAGGAAATCAAAATAATCAAGGAAATTAGAGAAATCCTGTAATATAGAAGCAAGTGAAAAGAAGAAGAAAAGAAGGAAAGTGTTAGAATTGGAAAATGGGGGGAATGCAAGTCCATCACCTTGAACGACTTACGATGGAGATGGAACAAAAGGAGCAATGTTGAAAGGCAACATTTTATGTGATATTTCACTTCTAGTGGTGACTATACCAATGAGATGGTTTCCTGGCCTGTAAAAGTTCCATGGTTTATTTTCATCCTGGTGCTCCAAACTCAGTGGGCATTTCGTTCTAAGCTTCCCAGAGACCGGCTGCGACACCAGCAGCATCAGAACCAGAAGCAGCAGGTCCATAATTCATAGGGCTTTGTTAATCCTCTTGTTCTAACACCAACAACAGAGAACAATTGGAAGAATTCAAAGCACTCTCACAAGGTGGAGATGCCAGAGATTTTGCTGAGAGAAACAGAGAAACAGCTTCACTGGGAAGGAGAGAGAGGTACAATCAAGAGCAGAGCCCCGGTCTGTCCCAAAACGTGTTCCCTCAGAGCTTGACCTAAGGAATTTATCCTTTTCTGATACAAGATCCTTTGCTTATGGCTTCAATCTGCTGTCTCTATCAAAGGCACAGAGATCTCAAAGACCCAGGTGGTCATAATTGCAGTGAGAAGCAACTTCTCCTCTTGGTATCCTGAACTTCTTCTGGGCTCCATGTGCAGAGGAGACACTGGAGAAAAGCATGTTAGTGAAAAATCACAGATACACTCCTGGGGGTTCTGTTCTGTTGTGGTTGTGGTCCTTCTTGTCAGGACATGTCCAGAGAGTGATGCTGGAGGAAGGTAGCTCAATAACAAGGGAACTGATGTCTTCTGTCCTTCAACGTGGTCTCCTTGTCTCCAGAGACTGCTGGGGAAGGTCACCCAGAGCTGTGGAGTTTGGTGCCACTCTAGATTGGTCCCACTTAACTCTTTTGTTGCCTCTCTTCTAACCGCCAAGGAAGCAATCAGACCCCTTGGATTCTGCCTAATGTTAAGAGTGGGCCCTGTTTTGGATTTTCTTTTATATCAGAACTTCATATATTAATCATAAATTGCACCTGATTTTAAAATTCCTTGTGCCTGAAGTGAAATTTTGTTTCCCATTTTTCTAAGCAATATCAATTTTGAGATGAGAGGCAGGAAAGTGACAGCCTGTGGGCTGCATCGTTGGATGAATAGGGAGAAGGTCATAGAGTTGGTGGAAGTTTTTTCTTCTTCACACTTTCGGCACTGTCTTTACGTATTGATGTAAGATGCTTTGTATGTTGAAGTCTTTCTGGTTTATTAAATCAAGAATGGACTGAAAGATCTGAAGCTGATATGTATTAATTTATTTATCAAATTTATTGGCCTCCCATCTTCTGGCAGGGTAACTCTGGGTGGCTTACAAAGGTGGAGGCAGTTCCCACAGCCAAAAAGGTGCGACCTGTTTTCTAGCCACCTGATTTTTGGAGATCTGATGCCCCTCCCCCCTCTGGTTGTGTGAATGCCACTTGGTGGGGTGTGACATTCCCATCTCTGAGGCTGTGGGGTGAACCCCTTCCCTAAAAAACCTCCAAGTGCTTTGAAGCTGCTCTTGGGGCACCTGTGTCCCTGGTTTATTTGGATCAATTGTTCACGGATTGTGTCTCTTATCTGGATGAGGCTCCCTGATGTGTCCAGCTTTGTCTAGAAGGGAGAACTGGGGAAGGGGCTGAGTGGGGGGAACAGATGACAGCCCATATCTCAGGCTCTACTCGGCTTATCAGGTCCTTGGTGGCTCTGGGTTCAGGCTGTCTCAGAGAAGAGCAACAAAGTTGATTAGGGGACTGGAGGCTAAAACATATGAAGAACGGTTACAGGAACTGCGCATGGCTCGTCTAGTGAAGAGAAGGACCAGGGGAGACTTCCAATATTTGAGGGGCTGTCACAGAGAGGAGGGGGTCAACCTATTTTCCAAAACACCTGAAGGACAGACAAGGAGTAATTGATGGACACTGATAAAGGAGAGATTCAACCTGGAAACAAGGAGAACTTTTCTGACAGTGAGAACAATCAATCAATGGAACAGTTTTCCTTCAGAAGTTGTGGGAGCTTCATCACTGGAATTTTTCAAGAAGAGACTGGACCGCCATCTGTCAGAAATAGTGTAGGGTCTCCTGTGTAAGGACCCACCTCAATTTACATCTTAAGAAGATAGAACTCTTGGAACGGTTCTTCCAACAGGAATCTTTATTAAGAAAAACTGACTGAAGGCATGCTAGACAGGATTTGAGGAACCCCATTGACCATCCAATGTTTTAAAGTGTTCCCAGGCAGCCCCACTCCACATTCAATTCAAATTGGCAGATGGCTGGGTTTTAAATCCATCGTAATCTGAAACATTGCAATCGTTCCCCCCTTTTTCCTTGCTGCCGGTAAAAGGAGGCTTCATAGGGAGTGAGATCAAAGGCTGATGGCCGCATTGTTATTGTTAGTACTCCACAGAGGGCATCCACAGAGGATGTTCCTTTGTAGTTGATAGGAGGAATGCCAGTCATAAACATGTTTACTCCCCCCCCTTTGTAGTATGACAGAATCCAAAAGAGAGTAAGAATTCGGTTTTCTCAGAGTAGATAGCTAGAAATAAGATATAATTGGATTCTGACATCCGGCTCCCCTTAAAAATAAGAGAGGTCCACCTGTAGAGAAAACAAAACAGGTATAAAAGTTAGTCTGGCTTGTTAGGATACTCTGTATGAAACTTCTTTAAAAGCTTTGGGGCTTTGACATGACGTTTATGGACCCACTCGTTTTGAGAGGCGGGGAGGTGCTTCCATGCTACTAGGTATTGAATTTCTCCACGATATTTTCTAGAGTCCAGGATTTCCCCTATTTCAAAGTGTTGCTCCCCTTCTACCATGATTGGTGTTGGTGGGGGGGGGATTTTTGGCCGTAAGGGTGACTGTTGTTCTCTTTTCAGCAAACTGCAGTGGAAAATTGGGTGTATTTGCCTAAGATTCTTGGCTAATTCTAATTCTACTGTTACTGGGTTTATGATTCTTTTAATTGGAAAAGGCCCTATATATTTTGGTCCAAGTTTTTTACAGGGTTGTATGGATTTTAAGTATTTTGTAGACAAGTACACCATTTCCCCTATAATGAATGGTGTGGACTCCACCCTTTTCTTACCTGCTTGTGCTTTGTATGCTTGTCTAGCTTCCTGTAGAGCTTTTCTAACTATTGGCCAGGTGTTTTGTAATTGTTCCATCCATTCTTTCAGTGATGGGATTGCCGGTTCATTTGGGGTTAATTCTGGCATGGGGTTGAAACTTTGACTGGTAGCTATTTGAAAAGGAGTTTAACCTGTGCTGGAGTGGACTGCATTATTGTAGGCAACATCTGCGAAAGGCAACAGGTCTGTCCAATCTGACTGCTGGAAATTAAGAAAACATCTTAAATATTGCTCAAGTACTGCGTTACATTTTTCTGATTGACCATTTCCCTGAGGATGATGGCTAGATGTCAGTCCCTGGGTGGTCCCTAAAAGGGATAGAAATTCCTTCCAAAATGCAGGTGTAAATTGCACTCCCCTATCAGATATGATGCGTTGGGGTGCCCCATGCAATCTGTAAATATGTTGCACGAAAAGTTTCGCTAAAGCTTTTGCGGTGGGGATCTTTTGGCAAGGAATAAAGTGAACCTGTTTGGAAAATATGTCCGTGACCGTCCAAATGACAGTATTCCCATTGCTTTCTGGTAATTCCACTATAAAATCCATGGCTATTTCCCTCCAGGGGGCTGAGGGATTTGCCACTGTTTGTAACAGTCCTGGTGGTTTCCCTTGCAACCTTTTTGCAGTTGCACACTTTGGACAGCTGGCCATGTAACTTTCTATGTGTTTTTTCATGGATGGCCACCAAAATTGCCATTTAATTAAGTGCAATGTTTTTACAAATCCAAAATGCCCTGCTGATTTTGTGTCGTGGCAAAGTTGCATGAATGTGATCCTTTGGGTGGTCGGCATATATAACTTCTCCCCCACCCAAGGCAGTCCGTCTTTCATTGTGCACACGTGTTTATTTTTCTGGAACCATTCATCTGTTTCCAAACTTTTCCAGAATTCAATTCCGGTCTGGCTATCCAGCTGTGGTTTTAATTTAGCTTGGGCTCTGGTAGTCACTGGCGCTGCCAGTTGTGATTCTCCCATGATCGGTTTAGAGTCAGTGGCTCACGTGCTGTTATATTGGGGCATGCGAGATAATGCATCTGCCAGAAACTTCTTCCCCCCCGGCAAAAGCTTGAGCTTAAAATTGAATTGGTGAAAATGTTGGTACCAGCGGGCTTGCTTGGGGTTGAGCTTTCTGGGTGTTTTCAAGGCTTCCAAATTTTTGTAGTCTGTCCACACCTGGAAAGGGATTTTATTGCCTTCAAGGTATTGGCATCATGTAAGTAATGACCAACATATCCCATATGCCTCTTTCTCCCACACGGGCCAACGCTGTTCCGTTTCAGTGAGTCTCCTGGACGTATACGCCCAGGGTTGTAACATCCCTTCATCATTTTCTTGTAATAGTACAGCCCCCACTGCCACATCACTTGCATCCGCCTGTATTACGAAGGGTTTGTCCATGTCTGGGTGCCTCAGTACTGGTTCGGCAGAAAAGAGTCTCTTTAATCTCTCAAATGCCGCTTGGCATTCCATTGTCCATTTTAGTGGCTGGCTAGGTTTCACTGAGGATTCTCCCTTCATTTTTAGTAAGCTCGTGAGGGGCAGGGCTATCTGGGCAAATGAGGGGATGAATTGGCGGTAAAAGTTTGCGAAACCCAGGAAACTTTGCAATTGCTTTCTTGTGCGAGGTGGTGCCCATTCTAATACTGCCCTGACCTTTTCTGGGTCCATTTCAATGCCCTGTGGGGATATGTGGTAACCTAGGTAGTCTATTCTTTCCTGGTGAAATTCGCATTTTGATAATTTGGCATATAGGTGGGCGGCTCGCAGTTTATTTAAAACCGCTCTGACCAGGTTGACATGTTCCTCTTTTGATTCGGTGAAGATAAGGATGTCGTCTAAATAAACCAGGACCCCCTTAAATAGGTGCTCCCTTAGTACATCATTGATTAATTGCATGAATACTGCGGGGCCCCCTTGTAATCCAAATGGCCAAACTTTGAATTTGTAGCATCCCATTGGGCAGTTAAATGTGGTTTTCCATTCATCCCCTTCTCTAATTCTCACGCGGTAATACGCTTCCCTTAGATCTAGTTTAGTAAAAAAAAAAAATCCTTTCGAGAGGTGTGATAACATGTCTTTCATGAGGGGTAGGGGGTATAGGTTGCTTTCACTGATTGCATTCAGAAGCCGGTAGTCCACGCATAAGCATAGAGAGCTGTCCTTCTTCTCTCTAAAGAGGACCGGAGTGGCCACCTTAGGCTTGGCTGGTTCAATGAACCCCCTTTCTAGGTTTTTCTTTATAAATCTCTCCATTTCCTCCTTCTCCTTTGGGCTCATGGAGTATAATTCTGGGCTTCGGGAGTTTTGCCCCAGGCCTGAATTCTATGGCACAGTCCATGGGCGGTGGGGGGGAAGCTCATCCGCCCTCTCCTCACTGAAAACCTCAGCCAGATCTCTGTATTCCTCTGGTATTTCTGGTAGCCCCTTTTCTTTACCCATGGATGCTATTTCCGTTTTTAATTTTGGTAGATCCCCTTGGGGTTTTAAGTCTGTAGGGTCCTCCTTCAGGAAATTGATTTCTTTCGTCCTCCAATTTACCCAGGGGTTCCATTTTGTTAACCATTCCAGCCCTAGGATCATCGGGCATTCCATGCCTGGGGTCACTACAAATGTTATGTCTTCCTCATGATTTCCCAGGGATAGGTGGATTAGTAACGTTGCTAGGGTAGCTGGCACCCCCCCTGCTATGGACCCATCTAACTGGCCAAATGAGATTGGTTGTTTCATCCTCCTCACTGGAATGCCCAAATTTCCCACTAGCGTTGGGCTAATTAGGCAGCGGGTGCAGCCAGAGTCTATTAAGGCTTTCACTTTGACAGCTTCGGGCATGGAGGGGGCTAATATAGTCACTGTCTTGAGGATGGATGGGATAGATCTACTTACCAGTGGTTCGCCCTCCAAGCTGTCATCTGGGGCGTCCACCGGCCCTGCGGTGTAGGCTGGAGTTCTTTCCCCATGATGGGTGGAGGTAGGGGATTCCACAGCCTCTATCCCTCTCATGGCAGATTCTTTTGACTTAGCTGGGGACTTCCCGGATTTGCTGGCCGGTGGTCTGTCTGAGTTGTGCTGGGGGGCTTTCGAGTGGCATTCTACAGCCCGATGCCCCTCTCTCCTGCATTTGAAACAGCCCGTTGGTTTCTTGGCCATAGCCGATGGCTTCGCTGGTTCGCACGTCGGTTCAGGCGGTGAGCGGCTCCATTGTTTTCCTCGGCAGTGTCTCTTCAGTAGGTCGATCTCTGCTTCCTCTGCCAGGACGTACCATTCATCGAGTTGGTGTGGGTCCCCCCGGGGCAGGCAAGCGTCATATAGGTTGTAATTCAGACCGTCTTTGAAATGGGTAAGGAGGATGTCTTCCGGCCAGTTCAGCTTGCTGGCAATGGTTTGGAATTCTTGCGTATATTCGGCTACTGGCCGTCTGCCTTGCCTCATCGTTTGATTCTTTCGCGTGCTTTGCGATCAGCCAGGGGGTCTTCAGATCGCCTTCTCAGAGAGGACATGAAACGGTTGAAGTCGTTGGGCTATGGGGCATTGGAATCATGCAAATTCACCACCCAATCGGCGGCCGGTCCATCCAGAGCAGATTGCACAATCCGGATACAGGCTTTGTCGATAGGGATGTGTCGCCCGTGTTCCTCCATGTAGCCAAGGACTTGGGTTAGGAAAAACCCCAAGCGTGTCGGCTCCCCCTTGAATTTCGCGTCCAGCAGCGGGAGTCTTTGAATGGATCGGAGCCTTCTTCGTTGGTATTGTCTTCCATCCGGATCGCCATCTGCAGGTCGGCGGGGGGTGGGGACTACTGGATCAGCAGATGTCCCCAGGGCTGCAGGTTCCAATTCCCCCTCAGTGTCTCTCCAGTTGCGGTTCCAGGAGTTGGTGCGGCCATGGGGCTCAGGATCCTCCTCTCCTAGGTAGCTGAGGATTCTCTTCATCAAGTCAATAGCTTTCTCTAGGATCCAGTTCGAGTGCTGTGCCCAGCTTCCTTCATCTTCGCTTGTGTGCAGGGATTTCTCCATTTCCTGCTTCCATCCTGGTTGGTTTGCCCCCCGTCTCAGGGTCACCTTTCTTTATTTCTTTTCCCACTCGCCTTTATTTCCAACGCCCATTGACCACCGAGGCTTGTGGTTACGCGTCTCCACCACCTCTTTTCCTGAGGAATCTGACCCTTCAGATCCGGATATTTGGCAGGTTTCCAGTCGGGGCTACGGCTCCCTCTCCAGGGGGCTTTCCCCCTTCCCTGCTTTGTCATCTGACATGGTAATTTTTGCAAAGTCCCCTGGCAAGGTTGTTCCTTCCAGGTTGACCAATTTTGCAGATTCTGTCTAATGTTGCCAGGAGGTTGGACTAGATGACCTACAAGGTCCCTTCCAACTCTGTTATTCTAAGTACCTTCTAAGTACCATAACACATAGCAGGAGAACTTTCACTGTGTTGAAGGAGGATCTCTCTAGTTCATGTCATATTCAGGGAATGGAGAAGAAGCTCCCAGCCAGGTGACACATTTTAAACTCCAGAGCATGAATGTATGAAAGAATTGGACAGACTTCTCCCACCATCTCCTCAGGTGGTTTCCTGGCCTGAGGAGGCCAGCACCACCATGATGATTGTCTAAGTTAAGGTAGAGGAGACATCAACTGAGAAGATGATGCTGAAGGTTGTTTGATGGAGGAGGCAGGTGACTTTTCTTGGCTGACCAATGAAGAAGAAAGTGGAGCAAAAGGAAAGGAAGAGAGAGATGAGGAGGACGGAGGACAGATCCCTGTTACTTATCTTGACTATGGGAGTTTCTTGGTGTTTAATGAAAATAACTAAGGCCCGGACTTCCGGTTCCTGTTGCAGCGCCTGCGGTCGCGCAAAGAATATGTTCTCTTTGCCGACCGGTTTCCCCCCGCCGGTAGACCTTGGACAGGGTCGAAAGTCGCCCCAGAGAGGCGACTCATTTGATTGTGGAGGGAGCGGCAGCTCCTTCTGCGATCCGAGAAATCACCTTTGGGCCGACGGGGAAAAGATCGGCCAGTAACATGGCCGATCACTTAGCTGCTCCAGCCGAAAGTCACAGCAACATATAAGCAAAAAGAACCACCGTGGAAGATCCGGGTGAGACCTTTCCTTGCCTCTTGATATCTTTTTTACTTCCTTGTGAAAAGCTTTTAGAAACTATTTCCCTCCCTTGAAAAAGCAGCGTTTGAATACTCAGGGAAATGAGCTTTGGGAAAAAAAATAACTAATTTTTATTGTTTATTTGAGCTGTTGGAATTCGGGGGATCCTGAAAAAAAAAAAGAAGAAGAAGAAACCCTTACTGTGACTCTCTCTCTCTCTGCTTGCTTGTTTTCAGCTTAAGTGGAAATATTTAGGGAGGGGGTGGAGTGTTCTTCTTCCTCCCCCCTTCTGAACATTTTTATCTACTTTAAAAAGAAAAAAAACTCTTCGGCTTCTGGGCGGATTCATGTGGATTGTATGGTTACAATGTATCTCTGAACTTAGCGTGAAGCCCAGACAGCTCTATTGTAACAATGTAACCATTTGCAGCTGAATTTGCATTCCCTGAACTTGGTGTGACGCCCAGACATTGGTATATCTTTTGGAACTTGCTTAATTTTCTACTTCTAGTTCGTTTGACTTTATAATATAAAATATACATCTCAGAAAAATGGATTTTCTCTCGCTTTAGGATTACATTATAATAATTGACTTTTAAGACATCCTCTTCTATTATCACTTTGGATTATAAATTAGATATTCACAATACTGACTGGGACTTTTGCTGTCTTTATCTTTGTGCTGGGCTTGATTACTTGTTTTTTTATTTTTTTTCCTATTTCTGTTTGGATTTTATATTTTATAATATTGCAATCTCATCTCGAGAACAAAGCACTTAGCTGACGAACAACACCTAAAAACCGAACTACACACTCTCACTAATGTACTAACATCCAACGGATTCCAAAGAAATAAGATTACCAACTTAATCCAAAAAGAAACCCCCACTAAAATCCAAGACATAGAACAAGAAAACGGCAAAGCCCTCCTCCCATACATAAAAGGCACCATAGACAAAATCAGCAAGATCCTCCACAAACACAACATCAAGACAGCATTCTGCACAAACCGAAAAATATCCACCATCCTAAGAAACCCCAAGGACAAATTTGAGTTAGAAAATCAAGGAGTATATGAAATCCCATGCACCGCCTGCCCCACCACATACATCGGACAAACCAACAGAAGAATAAGTGCACGCATTGAAGAACACAAGAACTCAGTCAGAAAAGAGGAACCAACTTCCTCCCTGGTCCAACACCTCAAAGCCACAGGACATAAAATTGACTTTAAAAATACCAAAACTATTGCCAAAACTGAACACTTTAACAACAGAATAATCAGAGAAGCCATCGAGATAGAAAAACGCCCACACAGCATGAATAAACGAGATGATACCTCCCGCCTACCAGCCATTTGGAAACCCAGCCTTATTGACAGACGAATCCCTAGCACAAGGAGCAACACTGGACCCACACTCACGAAGACCACACATGATGTCACCACCACACATCCACACAAAAAGCAGACTCAAACCCGCACCGATGATGAGGCACGACCGCGGACCAGAGACCAGACCACAGCTGCATCATTGGCCATTTTAAACCCCTCCATTTCATACGTGAAGCAAACTGACACCCACCTTGAAGATGTGGCACGACCACGAACGCGAAGCCAAACAACAGCAATGCAGCTCTCCATCTCAAATCCCCCTGCAACTCAGACTAATCTGAGCACAACAGGGCCCCCACCCAAGCAGAGCACACACCCCGCCAATCAGAGCACAGCCAACCCCCCATCCAATCAGAGCACAGCCAAGCCCCTAACAAATCAGAACACACCTCCACCCAATCAGAACACAGCCAAGCTCCCATCCAATCAGTTCATACCTCCACTGGCAGTTAAAAGGAAGAAACAGCTGCGATCACACATTGCTTCTAGAAGCACGAGGCCGAAGAGACACCAGCCTGAAGATGACGAATGAGACTTCGTCGAAACGTTGCCAAGACACTTCCAATTTTACACGGGAGAAAACCCGAATTACCAAAGACCTACGTACAAACACCCGTGAAAACCTCAGAAAACATATATATATATATATATATATATATATATATATATATATATATATATATATATATATATATATATATATATATATATATATATATATATATATATATATATATATATAATAGTTATATTATATGTCTATTTTAGAAATAATTAGAAATAGTTTAGGCTAAAATGTAAAATGGTTTTAAAATACTTAAAGTCATGTTCATTTATAAAATATGTATGTGAAATAGAATAGTCTATATTATATGGATACCCGAATTGTATACTATATGTTTATGTAAGGCCAAATTGGAATATGTTAATTGAAGTTAATTAAGCCTGAAAACGGGTGGAAATATTATTGATAGTTTTTTTTTCTTGATTGATAAAATAGAGAGGGAAACTTTAAAGAAGTAATTTAAATTGTTCATGTATGATTATATTTTTTACTTTGTTCTATGGAGTGCCCTATCTCCACGATGAGTCCGAATCACTTGGTTGTAAAACAAAAAAAATTCAATAAAACTTGTTATATATATATATATAAAAAGAAATACGAAACAAACATTCAAACAAACACTATATCAGTCAGAATAGATAATGAATATATTCATATTTTCCAAGGAAGGTACATTCACACTAACCATTATGTTTGGTTAATGTTCATTAAACATTAACAAAACAACAACTGTACTGGTTTTGTGTGAACTCAGCCCATCTGATTAGCTAATGGGTCAAGATATTGTGTGCATCCAGCAAATGGGTTAATGTAGTAATAGGCTGTATGAATGCTCGAAGAATAAACTATAAAACTCAAAAATTCCTAAGGCCCAGAGTGTGGCTAAAGAGAAGAAGTCAGCAAAGGATCTGAAGATGGTCCCCAGATGGTCCTCAGAGGACAGAAAGATTGTAATTGAACTCTTTTCTTGTAGGGACGCTGTTCTTCTGGACATCCGGGGCAGAGCTCTGCATCTGAGAAACAGAAGAGTAACTTCTCTCCTCTTCATTCCAATTTCTCTTTGTTTCTCACTGTGTAGGAGGAGAGCCGTTTCAGCCTCTCCGGGTCTGGTGCCACCTATTCTGAGGGTGAAGCTCTAATGGGAGGCACCGGCTTTTGTGAGCTGCCTCTCTGCCCATCCAGAGGAAGGAATGCAGCCGGATCAGACAGACTCTGGAGGGCAGAAAGGGACAAAGACATCAGGCTAACTGAGTATTGTTAACGAGATTTAGTGAATAGAGACAGAATTATTTTTGGGAAATGAGCCAGCTGTTTTCCCCAACCTCCCCTCCATAGCTGACATCTCTTTAAAAGATTTTTTTAAACATGAAATACAAATGAAAATAAAGACAATGGAAAATAGGAGAAAGAGGAATACAGTGAAGAAAAAAAAAAAAAATAAAGTGACTTCCAACGTCTTTTGGTGCAGTAAGATATATGATGAGAGTTATAATCTCATTTTTTTACTTATATAAAATGCCAACCATTTCTATAACAATTACCTACTTAATCATGAAACCCTAGAATCAAAGTTTATTTTTTTTGTCTTTTGAGCAGAAAGTCCACAAGCAGTTTCCAAGTGGAAACAAAGCTATTTTTAAAATTCATTTATTTCTATCTTACCTTTATTATTTTTACAACTAACTCAAGGCAGCCAGCATCTTCAACTCACCTTCCTCCACCTATTTACCCCCTGAACAACAACCCTGTGAGGTGGGTAGGGCTGAGACAGAGTAACTGGTCCAAAGGCTTTCATGGCTAAGGCAGGATTTGAACTCAAGGTCTCCTACTTTCTAGTCTGGTGCCTTAACCACTAGACCAAAACGGCTCTCTATTTACAGTTTTTTTTCCTAATTAGTGTAATTCCATCAGCTTTTCAATCAATTCTTTTCAATCAATTATGGGAGTTAATTCATCTTTCCATTTTTCAGCATATAAAATGATTGCTGCTGTCAGCATATACAAGACCAGAATTCCATTTTGTTTATTTCTTTACCCAATAGTCTTAAGAAAAATTTCTGGTTTCCACTGAAAGTCCATTTTAAGAATCTTCTGAATTAAAACATAATAAACTATTTCTTTCCCTTATCATAGATCTGCCACAGACGATAAATTCTATCTTCCTTACAATTATATTTCCAACAAATATTGAAACAGTTTTGACAATTTATCTGGTGTCAAATATCAACAAGTAATCATTTTATAAAAGTTCTCTTTTAGATTGTAGTTCAGTATAAATTTCAGTCCTTTACTCCCCAAATTTTCCCATTGTTCCAACATTATATTATAAGCAAAAATTATTGTATCATGCAATGTTTACATTATACACTATTGGTGTATCCACCATCTTCCTTTCCTTTCCTTTCCTTTCCTTTCCTTTCCTTTCCTTTCCTTTCCTTTCCTTTCCTTTCCTTTCCTTTCCTTTCCTTTCCTTTCCTTTCCTTTCCTTTCCTTTCCTTTCCTCTCCTCTCTCTCTCCTCTCCTCTCCTTTCCTTTCTTTTCTTTCCTTTCCTTTTCCTTTCCTTTCCTTTCCTTTCCTTTCCTTTCCGTATTGTATTTTGATTTTGTTATGAGCCACCCAACATCAGTCTGGACTCAGGCAGAATATAAATCAAATTAGCAAACAAACAAATGGATGATTTTCTTGACTTATACACTGGATGTTCAACTGTTAAAAAGTTAATCTTGCAAATAAAAAAGTGTGTGTGGATAAATAGATAAATCCATCAGTTAATAATTAAGTAGATAAATAGTCTGGGCTACTGGAGAAATAAAAAGTAGATTGGGAATGGACTACAAAAAGTCATCCAGACCAACCCTCAGCATTATCCAGGAAACCTATTCAAACTGTGTATGAGAATTATCTGTCCAGCCCCTTCTTAGACATCTCCAGGTGTGAAGAACCCACAACCTTCACAGGGAGACCATTCCATGCTTGCTCAGCTCTTCTGAAGGAAACTGATTGACTGATCTTTTCTCTTGGAGGAACCTGGAGAACTGGAGCCATGCCAGGTTATTCGAGAAGGGCAGAGCTGAGTGTTAGATCAGCCACCCACAACGACTGCTAAGAAAGTGTCACAGGAGATATTCCAATCAGGTCGCTTTCTTAGGATGGGTGGATGCTCTATAGGTAACAAATATTGAATGGAGGAACCCCAATGTCTTTATCAGCAAGTGTGAGATGAAGGGCAATATGCACTAGTGGTTATCAAGCTGGCTGAGAAAATGCCCTCAAGGAGGTCTCCTCAACCATTCCTTTGGAAATGACCATCAACTGTTGAATTTGGTCACAATGTTCTACTCTGGATATTGGATTCACCATTTTAATTAATGACTTTGAGGAAGGGAGAGAGAATGAATCTTAGAACTTGAGATGGATTTCTAATACTAATACTAATACCCAAGGGGCCATTCAGGCCTTGGATTTTGGGGGTGTCCATGAGGCTGCCTGAGTCAAGATGGATTAAAATAAGGATTTGTAAAATGTCTATCTGGACTGAAACAAGTTGTGCAGGACTGATTTATCAGAGCTTGCAGTATACATCTCAAGTGGGAAAGGAGCAGGAGAGCAGAAAGGCCAGAGTCTGAAATTATGCAGGGACAAGCAATGCCTCCAACTTAGGCCAAGCCAGTTATTATTTACACCGAGGACAGCAGTTTAACCTTGCGCTGTATTTCCATTCACAAGGCTGTTTCCAAGGTGACAGTTGGAAAAGTTCTTGGAGAGACAAGAAGGAGGAAGAAATCCCCAGCACTTCCATAATTGTAGGGGAGAGGTGGGACATCTGCCATGGCTCCTCTGTAGAGCTGGAAGAGAGCCTGTAAACAAGAAATCATTTCCAAAGACACAGAAGCACCCTCCCACTTTGTGTGTGTGGTTTTTGCTTAACTATGCAAAGTTCTGGTGATTAGTTTTGATTGAACTTGATTGTGTTCGTGGAGACTGGCTACACTATTCCTTTTGTGATGGTGCCCTTGAGCATTAACTTTCAAAATAAAGTAAAATTTGACTCCAACTCGGCAGGCAGCTATTTCAGATCTGTGACATGTTTGGGCAGTAACTGGCCCCTGGGATTTTCTCTTTAACCTCAATAGCAACAAATGTCAGATTTCTTTTTCTTCAGCCTCAGGTGCCATGTATTCCCTCTGGGGCCAATTTCAAGGACTGAGATGGCAAACATCTCAGTTCTTCATGACTGATTTAAATCGATCTTTACCCCTATCATTATGAACCATATGGGAATTATTTCCCTTTCATTTCTCTCCAGAGAAATGCCCAACAATCTCTGAATACAAAAACTAGTTGAATTAGTCAGGGATGCCTCCTGACAGGGAGAATTATCGTCCTCAAAGTTTCAGCTCTGCTCTTTGGGCGAATCCTCCAGGGGAGACTTTGGTCAGAGACAGATGGAATCATCTGCAGCTCGCTGGCAATTATGAAGGATGAGGCTGAAAGCAGAAACTGCTTCTCTCATTTTGCAGCTTGTGGAAACCTGCAAATGTCTGAATGTCATATTTGAATCCACAGTGGCTTTCCTATTTCACTGTCTCTTTGCCCCACTGCTCTTATTAAATCCTCAATACACTCTGATATGATTTAGAAAAGGATAATAGAGTAATAAAACCTTTTCTCTGCAGATAGTTTTGTGCATATCACCCCAAACTATCTAATACCAAAGATATTTTAGATTCCTTGAAACACGTTAAATGTATTGAATTACATTCATGAAAAAAAAATCCAGAGGCTTTAGGTTTTCTACTTCACTTTTATTATTAGATTTTCCATTGTGTTCAGATCTATTCTTAGTAAGATCATGTAACATTTGGGGAGGAACCTGCAGCCCAGCAGCCCTGCCCTGAAGGCCCAGATGGGCAACCAAAGAGCCAAAAGGCATATGGCACATTTATTGCTTGGTTCAAAATTCATTGAATTCAGTGAACTTCCAGAATCACAGAGAACATGTTGACTGGGGAATTCTGGGAGTTGAAGTCCACCCATTAGAGTTGCCAAGGTTGAAAAATCCTATTCTAGGACAATGGGTTTCAGGAAGCATTAAGCCCTACACAGCAAAAATTCCCCAGAACTCATTAAGACAGTTTTAATAATAGCATTAGGAGTAAATACAGAATCTTGGAAAGCAAAAGATGCATTTCTTACCCTCGTTTATAGTGAGCTGATTTATATAAAGTAGAAATTGAGTAGAAATGTTCTCATGGAGATTATCATACAACATAGATTCAGCTTGTTTCTTACAGCATCCATCTTACCATTTTTCCTCTCTCTCACACACTTTAGCTGCTGTCAGTAGGAATAATTGCTCACATTGCTTCTTTAAAGGTGTCAAATTCATAGCAGTGGCTGAACAACAAATTCCTCTGAATGATTTTCACAGACTTCTCTTTAGCAAGATTTATTGAGATGAAAGGAAAGAGAATTACAACAATTACAGGTATTCAACCATTTCCCATTTGGAAACATGTAGATATGATTTTCTTTGACTCCTGCATACCTAATGGAAACAATGTGTTCTTTCAAGTAAAAGAACATTTTACAATTCTTTAAATTATGTGTTTATACATTTGTTCTGGCTGTAAGATGCTCCTTTGTGTTCAAGTCTGGCCTCAGAAGGATAATGTAGCACTTGGGGATGAAGATGCAGCCCAGCAGACCAGCACTGGAGGCCAGGATGGAGAAGACCTGCACAGCCACCATGTATTTCCCTTTGGTGCTCAGGTAGGTGGGCACAAAAGTCACCCAGACACTGCAGAAGACCAGCATGCTGAAGGTGATCAGCTTGGCTTCGTTGAAGGCTCCAGGTAGATTCCTCACCAGGAAAGCCACCGTGAAGCAGATGGCAGCCAGGAAGCCCATGTAGATGAGGGTGATGTAGAACATGACAACAGCCCCTTCGTTGCATTGCAGAATGATCTCTCCAGGCTGGGAGTGGAGGTCAGAGTCAGGGAATGGGGGAGAAATTCCCAGCCAGATACAGCAGATGATAATTTGGACAGCAGAAGAAGAAAGGATGATGGAGTTGGCCAAGCTCTTCCCTAACCATCTCTTTACTCGGTTTCCTGGTTTTGTGGCCAGGAAGGCCAGCACCACCATGATGGTTTTGGCCAAGAGAGAAGAAACGGCAACTGAGAAGATGATGCTGAAAACCATTTGTCGGAGAAGGCAGGTGGCTTTCCTTGGCTGACCAATGAAGAGAAAAGGAGACAAGAAGCAAAGCAGGAGGGAGACCAGAAGGATGTAGGAGAGGTCCCGGTTGTTGGCTTTGACAATGGGAGTTTCTCGATATTTGATGAAGATGATTAAAACAAGGCCTGTGGTTATGAACAACAGTAGCGCAAAAGAGATCAGGATGATGCCCAGATGTTCTTCATAAGACAGGAAGGTTATAACTTTGGGGATACATTGGACTCGGTCCTCATTTGGATATTTATCATCTGGACATACATTTTTCTGTATCTGACAGAACAAAAAAGCCGATATTTTTAAAATATTCTGTCCTTTGATATTTCAAGAAATATCTTCTTGGGAGAATAGCTCATAACAGGAATATTTTCCAAGATGCATTGCTTAACAATTTGACAGAAAAAGAAATGAGAATATAATTTTCTAATATCTATATAGCTTATGTCTATAAAATTGGGAGATAAGCAAGAAAACAATTATACTTCAAAGTGTCTTTCAACATGTACTTTCATCAAAATATTGTGGATAAATCCATTTCCACAAGGCCTTCATTCCTTCAGTGTCACCCACCTTCCTGTGTGGAGATGGTCCCCTCTGGAAAAGGAATGCAGTCATAGCAGCAAACTGGATCTTCTTCTTGAGCCCTCTTGACAAATCCAGGATGACAATTTTCCACACATTTGGACTGAGGCAGGGACTAAGCAGAAAAACAAGGATTGCCAAAAAATTAAAAAGTATTAGGACTCACCATCCATGGAAAATGGAGGTAGACATGGACACTAGTCAAATAGTCCCTGGGACTTACTTAGATAATTATGAAATATCTGACTCATTCCAAATGATTGTAGGAGATACAACTACTGACATTTAATTCCTCCATTTTGCTCAGTGTCTCTCCAGTTGCAGCTCCAGGAGTTGGTGCAACCGTGGGGCTCAGGATTCGCCTCTCCTAGGGAGCTGAGGGTTCTCTTCATCAAGTCGATAGCTTTCTCTAGAATCCAGTTTGAGTGCTGTGCCCAGCTTCCTTCATCTTCGCTTGTGTGCAGGGATTTCTCCATCTCCTGATTCCATTCTGGTTGGTTGGTCCCCCGTCTCAGGATCACCTTTCTTGATTTCTTTTCCCACTCGCCTTTCTTTCCAATGCCCATTGTGATTACGCATCTCCACCACCTCTTCTCCTGAGGAATCTGACCTTTCAGATCCGGACATCTGGCAGGTTTTCAGTTGGGGCAATGGCTCCCTCTCCGGGGGGCTTTCCCCCTTCCCTGCTTCGTCATCTGACATGGTATTTTTTGCAAAGTCCCCCAGCAAGGTTCTTCCTTCCAGGTTGACCAATTTTGCAGATCCTGTCTAATGTAAGGATGCACCTCAATTTACATCTTAAGAAAACAGAACATGGAACCTGTTGGAACCTCTCTTCCAACAGGATTTTTTATTAAGAGAAATTGACTGAAGGCATGCTAGACAGGATCTAGGGATCCCCCCCCCCACCATTCAATGTTTTAAAGTGTTCCCAAGCAGCCCCCACCCCACAGTTCTTCCGGGCAATTCAATCCGGCAGGTGTCTGGCTGTGAAGACCAGGAAATATATCGTCAGTCCGCTCCATTGGCATGATCACTCATTCTCTTTTCCCAGATCCCAGGCGTTGCAATTCCCCCCCTCCTTTTCCCTCGCTGCCAGTAAAGGGAAGAACTTCAGAGGGAGTAGGATGAAAGGCAGATGGCCGCATTGTTATGGTTAGTACTCTCGAAGGGAATCAACAAAGGTTACTTTGTAGTTAATGGAGGAAGTGCAAGTCATAAACCCCCATGCTTACCCTCCTCTCCTTTAGTAGTATGACAGAATCCAGAAGAGAGTAAGAATTGGTTTTTATATCAGAGTAGGTAGATAGAAATGAAATATAATTGGATTCTGACAGGCATATTACATTGCAATACAGTAGTTTTCTACTTAATACAATTTGGAGGAATGAAATTGAGAAAAGATTAAATGTTAAGTGACAATTGATAAATTCTTCCTAATGGCTGAATTAATATCCATTCCTCCATTTTTTATATATCCAAGATTTTTAAAGATTATAAACTATTCATGTTAAATTTGAGAAGAAAGTTTATTCTAAATTCTATTAAATTTATTAGTGTAATATAAAACTGTGATGATGAAGAAAGAAACCTTTGAACAGGAGATCTGGAAAGCTTTTTCTGGACTACATAAAATATTCCTAAGCTTCTCCCCATTGATAGTAATCCAAAATGATCTTCCAATTAAGATATAAAGGAAAAATTCCTTTAAATTAGGACTGTCAATTTTAAAGGCAATGTTCTTTGTTTATTTTGTATTTTTTCTTCAATTTTATATGGCTGCCATGATAGAGAAATGAGATTAAAACTGTCTAGTTTCTAGAAAAGAGTGAAACGATATCCTGAAGGGATACTTCTAATGCCCAGCTTGGTATCCAAGACAAGGTCCTTTCTGACTACAATTAGGTGACAGCAACTGGCATGGAAAGACAGTCCCACTTTCATTATCAGTTAAATTTGGGGTCTTCTTTTCTCCCAGAGAGACTGGAGGTAGCTAACAATCAAGATAAACAATGGAATTCAAGGGGTTTTCAGATAAGGTGCCCTCTTACACCCCAAAGGCCAAAGCTAACTAGCATTTTCTAATTGTCCTTACTACTGCTAATATCTGAAAGGCATTTTGGGGGGTCAAAGTCATGTTTCAGTGCTTCAGTTTCCTGGGTCAGAGAATTATATCACCTCAGACCAGTCATTTTGACCTCATGTGAGCTGAAAGCCTTGGAGCTCCTTCCTAGGAGCAGAACTTCTATTACACTATCCCAGAGGGTCGAAAGAGAACCATGGATAATTCTGCAGTCTAGGCTGCTTAAAAACATCACTGAACATGGGACACTGTCCCCAGCAATGGCAGACTGAATCCCAAGGCTTATTTGCCATTGGGACCAAGAGGGTATCTAGCTGCTCTTGGTCCAACTTCATTAGATTCAGTCCAAACCTGAACTTGGGAACTGTTTAACAGAATTGCCTTCTTCTTTGCTATCCGAGGACAAGGAACAAGAGGTTCTCAGCACCACAATCCCCAGCACTTGAGAGTCTCTCTCCCCACTTTTATGGAGATACAAGATTGCAAAGGATACACAAAATGGCTATGACCTGTGTCCTAAAATCATAGACTCTTAGGGCTGGAAGGGACCTTGGAGGTCCTCTAGTCCAATCACCCACCCAAGGCAGGAGACCTTATATCATTCCAAACAAATGGTTGTCCAATCTTCTCTTGAAGATCTCCAGCAATGGAACACCCACAACTCTGGGAGACAAGCTGTTCCATTGCTAATCATTCTTACTGTCTGGAAATTTCTCTTTATTTCCAGGTTGACTCTCTCTGATGAGCTTCCAGCCCTTGCTTCTTGTCCTGCCCTCACGAATTATGGAGGATAAATCAATGCCCTCTTCCATGTGACAGCCCTTCAAGTATTGGAAGATGCTATCATGTCTCTCCTGAGCCTTCTCTTCATTAGGCTACACATACCCAGTTCCCTTAGCTGTTCTTCATATGATTTAGCCCCCAGGCCCCTGCCACACTTTCTAGGACCTCAGCCTTATTTTTATATTGTAGTGACCAGAATTATTTGTCCTCCTTGCCACCTCCAAGACCATGTCCACCACTCTGACCCATCCTATGACCTCACAGTCCGACACTGGAAATCGAATCCTAGAATAGCTGTCACCGATCATCCAAAGTTGGACATCTCTAATTCAGCTTTAAAAAGTGCTCCAAATTATGTAAAGAACACCTTGCTCAATAGGTCTGGTCTGCTTAAAAACATCACTGAACATGGGAAAGCCACCCAAGCAGTCTACTGTGGGTGGGTGTTCTACAGTATCTGCCACATTTAATTCTCAAGGAATAAATACAAATAAAGTAAAATGTAAAGTAAAACAGAACAAAACAAAACAAAAAATGTTGAACACTGTTGAATCAGTTAAAAACAGTGTTCCCTATTATAGCATCTGAAGGACACCTTGGTCAATAGTGCTGAAGCCTCTCAAGCAGTTTCAGAGTCTATAAAGGTCTATTCCCCACATTCAGTTCTCAGTGAAGGTCAGCCATCTTGGGGACTAGGCTTAGCCCACTTGAAATGGCTCCTGAGGCTTTGGAAAACATTGAAAAAATGCCAATATTTTTCCCACCTTTTTGAGCAACTTTAGCTGTGAAAGAGCATCTTGGTTGATCATAAGTCTCTCTGTTTCAAAACTCCCCAGTTGCTCTTGGATGGGGTCCTCCTTGGGGAGAACCACCCAGCCAGTGATATTCAGATCTGCCATTACAACTCCATTTTGGTCCAGATAGAGTTTAAAGTGGGAAATATTGAAAAAACTCATTCTTCTCCAGAAAGGGAAGGAACTAGAATGAAAACGTTGATGAATTTTAAAACAGAAACTTTGGTTTCTTATCCCATGTGGTCTTTTCACATTTGAATCTTCTACCATCATCTAACTTGCAAATACCGTGACTTGGGAGAACAAGGGATGCCACAAATGTCAAAAGTGAAAAATCTTCAGCAAAATCATACATCGACAAAATATAATTGACCAATTTTTTCTATTAAAGGGAACATTTTAGAAGAGATCAGAATTAAATTGAACAACAACAAAAAAGAGGGTATGCATAAAATTCTTGGGGGAAAACAGGCTGATTACCAGAAAGCCTGGATTTGTGAAGTAGAAAGTTTATCTAACTTTTAAATTTTCTCCCTGGCAGGCCAGATAGGAGACATGACCATGTGAGCTAACTCTGCTTTACTGTAAAGCTGCATCAAGAGAATCTTGCAAGTCTGAAAGTAGAAATCTCCCCCCAACTCTTTTGAAAGCCTGAAAAGTTAGGGAGGGTCTTTTCCGAGGTCCTTTCTCTGCCAATTATGCAGCTGTGGGCTTCCCCACCTTATTTGATCTTTCCCTACACAGCATCTCCTCCCCCTTTCCCTCAAGGTCATTTATTGATTTTTATTTATTTGCTATCCACCTTTATTATTTTTTTATAAATAACTCAAGGTGCTGGACATACCGTGTTTCCCTGAAAATAAGTCCGGGTCTTATATTAATTTTTGCTCCAAAAGACGCACTAGGACTTGGGGGGAAATACAGTACTAAATGTGTCCATCTGGCTGACGATCTTAACTGGGGCTTATTCTTGGGGTGGGGCTTATATTACAAGATTATATTATATATCATGCTAGGGCTTATTTTCCGGTGGGGTCTTATTTTCGGGGAAACAGGGTATCGAACACAACTTCCTCCTCCTCCTGTTCCCCCCCACAGAACAACCTTGTGAGGTGGGTTGGGCTGAGAAAAGACTGATCCAAAGTCACCCAGCTGGCTTTCAGGCCGAAGTGGGACTTGAACTCGTGATCTCCTGCTTTCTAGTTTGATGCCATGTCATGTTTCCAGGTATCATTGCACTTCCTTAATAGATAGTGGGAATGCTAGTGATATCGGCTGTTGATTTCAGCTGAGTATTAGCAAACTGCTTCCTGATGATTAAGTTGGTAAATTAAGATAATTTCAATGTCCCTCATAAAACTGGGGAATTATGAATAATAATTAGTTCTTGTCATCTATTTATATTTTTTATTTATAGTTGTATTTTATATTTTATATACAAGTAATATAAATAAGACAAAAAAGGCAAGCCATGGAAATCAAAATCATTCAGGAAATTACAGATCCTGCAATATATGAAAAAAATGTTTATTGTATTTTTATACAAATAAAAATTATTTATATTATTTTATAAAAGTTATAATATAAAATAAAAAAGTTTATTGTCATTAATAGAGGTAGATAGTTGACAAAATGTGGTTTTGTGATACAACATTTATGCTAACTCTTAAACAAACCTGTTTTGATATCATTTTAAAAATACCTAACTTCCAGCACAATATTTATTGTTTCCCAATAGACAGAGGCGCATATGTGAAATCCAGTAGAAAAAAAATGCAATTTTTAGCAACCAGGGCTTAAACAAGCTATGCACAAGAACAAACTGATGACAGATACAATGTAGATGTTTCCTTAAGATTTCGTTTGCACTTTTTCCTCACATTATTTCTTAATGTACATCTTAGACCCAGATATCAAATTCAAAACACATCTTGATGGTTTACCAAAATGGGCTGAAAACCCCCCGAATGGGATTTAAGAAAGAGGCAAGTGCAAAATTCCTCTCTTAGAAGAAGGAAAATGAGATGCGAGGGAAGAAGGAGGAGGGATACCAAACTTGATGAGGGCATTTCTGAAAATGGTCTCAAAATAGTCATTGATTGGAAACCAAACGTGAACCAGCAGAGTGAAGGTTCTGCTCTGGGGAGACCCCCAAGTCAAGTACCCCAACGTCAAGTCCCCTTGAAGGCCCCACCCTTGGAGAAGAGATGGCAGAAAGTGAACAAAGTTGCTGCTCTTAGAGTTGAATTAAAGATCGGAACAGCCACATTGGACGATGGGAGCTGAAAATCCGAGGGACTCTGGGACCATCTATCAATAGAATCCCAGGGCTGAAAGGGACCTCAGAGGTCTTCTAGTCCAACCCTGCACTCAAGGCAGGAGCCTTATACCATCCCAGTCAAAAAGTTGTGCAGTCTCTTTTTGAAAACTTTCAGTGATGCAAACACCCAGCAGTCATCAGTCAGAACAGCTTTAATTGGGACTCCTGCAGAGAGGAGCGGTTGGGTTAGATGGTCTCAGAGCCTCCTTTATAAAGGTAAAATTTTATGATACTAATTTCAAAGCCCTACCCACAGCTATTTATTTTCAAAGTTATGCATAGTTTTTAATTTTTCCATGTTTAATATTAAAGGAAATCCATCACGATGCCCTTTTTTGGAACATGGTGCCCCGAGCGATTGAGATTGGCCAAGCCTGTTCACATTTTGTAGCACAAGGAGGTTGAGATGATTCCCTTCCTTCTCCTTTGGATTCCTTCTCCAAAGGAACCAAGGTTGATGGATCCACGTCGGGATCCCATACCTGCCACGGCTGCAGCCTTGGAGCCCCCAACATCTTTTCGCCCTCCATCCTTCTCCTCCTGGATGGGGAGGAATACGCAGCATTCAAGATGTGGGCCAGAGCCTCAATGGCAGTATAAATGGTCTCATCATTTGTCATCCGAAAGCCTTCATGCATCCCTTGGGTCACCAGCGGCGCTTTCTGCAGGCAGCCTCTCCGGCCTTTGACACAACTGGTGTGCTTGGAAAAAGAGCAGAGAAAATACTTGTCTTGAAACTGGAATTCCACAAGGAATCTGGGTTGAAAGGCATCATCCTTGGGCCTCTTTTCCACCTGAGGAAGAAAGCTCCAGACACTATGGACGTATTTCAAAACTTCAGCCTTTTTCATCACAAATATTGCCAAACTTGTCATGATCCAGACTTTCCCTTTAATGGGTCCTGGCAGATGCATAAATGTTAAATGGAAAGGAAGGATTCTGTCCACTATGAAGTGAATGAAGACATTGACTTGTCTCCACTTGGAGAGGGCATCCCTGAGGGCTGCTGCATGCCCAGTCGTTGAGAATCGTTGTGATATAACAACACAAATTCCATTCCTGACAAGCACAGGAGTGAAAGTCCTCGTGAAATTCTCCCCATTCTCTGTGTCTGAAGCAAAGAGACCAATCAAGGTCCATCTGAAGCAGCAGTCGGATAATTCCTGGGTACTGGATCCCTTCTTTGGGGAACATCCGGTAGAAAAAAGGGAATTGGCTTTTATCCCTTAGAGCCTCTGAAGAAGTCCTACAAGTGGTCTGAAAAAGCAATGAAGAATGCTGTGTTATACTGGGGGTCAGGTGAAGTCCAAAATATGAGCTTTTAATAAATACATTTTTCTTTCCATGAACATATTAGAATAATTTATTCTAAATAAGCCACCGCTAGATGGTCTCAGGGTCTCCTTCAAATTTATAAAGGTAAAAATCCATGATGCTAATCACAAACCCCTACATACAGGAATTTATTTAAAAAAATACAGTGTTTTCAAATTAGCAGTGTTTAATATCAAAATGCCATGGTATCTACTCTTTGGAACCATTCTTCCCTGAGTAATTAAATTGACCAAATCTGGTGAGATGGTTCCCCTCCTTCTCCTCTGGATTCCTTCCCCAAAGGAACTAAGATTAATGGATCCATACCGGGACCCCATACCTGCCACGGCTGCAGCCTTCAGATCCCCAAACTCTCTTCAAACCTCTTCCTTCTCCTCCTCGATCTGGAGGAATATGCAGCGTTCAGGGCGTGGGCCAGAGTCTTCATGACACTGTATGTACGGGCATAAGTTGAGGACTTGGTCCTGTTCCTTTTCTCTTGCTTCTCCAGTGGGGCTTTCTGGGTGCATCTTCTGCGGCCTTTGAAAGAAAAGTCATGCTTGGAAAGAGAACAGCGAAAACAGTGATCTTGAAACTGGCGTTCCACAAAGAAATAGGGTTCAAAGGCATCATCCTTTGGCCTTTTTTTAAACAGATAACCAAAGTTCAAAATACTATGGATGTATTTGAGATATGTCTGCTTTTTTATTGTATACCCTACAAAATTTGTGAGGATCCAGACTTTTCCTTCAATGGATCCTGCCAAATGCATAAATGTTAAATGGAAATAACTGATTCTCTTCCAAAGGAAATCATGTTCTATGAAGTGGACAAAGACATCGACTTGTCTCTGCTTAGAGATGGCATCCCTGAGGGGTGCTGCGTGTTCAGTGTTTGAAACGTGTTGTGATATAACAACACAAATTCCATTCTTGACAAGCATTGGAGTGAAAGTCCTCATGCAATCCTCCCCCTTCTCTGTGTCTGAAGCAAAGAGGCCAATCAAGGTCCATCTGAAATGGAGCAGCAGCTGGACAATTGTTGGGTCCTGGAACCCTCCTTTGGGGAGCATCAGATGGAAAAAAAGGAATTGACTTTTATCACTCAGAGCCTCTCCAGCTCTTTCATCATTGATCTGAAAAAGCAATGAAGAATGCTGTGTTATGTTTGGGGTCAGATCAAGTCCAAAATATTAGATTTTAATAAATCCAACCTGGTTCTCATGAATGTATTAGAATAGTTTGTTAATTAGATATTGTTTAAAATGTTAAAGACAGAATATTAGCAATATTTTATAATAAAAATGGAAAATAATAAACAAATTTAAAAACAATAATTTAAATCATATTACTGTATCACCCCTACAATTTACCGCAATTTGACACATGCAAATGCCAACTGAAGTATTCTATTCCAGTAAAGGGCCTATTATAATTTTTGAGGATTGCTGAATCTTTTTCTGCTTCTATAGCCCAGATTCTTTGTGGAGGAATCTTTTGAGCTTCTTCTCCAGTTGTACAAGAAACAGGGAGACCTCAGGTGCTAATACAATTTGTCAGTTGTACAATTGTTTAATTGAAGTTTTGTCTGTTCTAACAGCTACAATTTTCTGAGTCTGTCAGTTTCCATAGATTAAATTTTATGCCAATACCCATATTTTCTGATTTTGGAGAAAGAAGAAATTGTGTAAATTCCCAAATCAGCTGTGAGGGCAGCAGCTGAAGTCCTTTTATTCACCCGAAGATACTCCTCAGAGGCTGTGATTGGGCTATCCCAAAGATGCTTTTTCACGAGGCAACTGGACTTTCTGGTTTTTCTTTGAAGACTTTTCGTTTCTCATCCAAGAAGCTTCTTCAGCTCTGACTGGATGGTGCAAAATGGAAAGATTTATACTCCTGCAGGCAGCTATTCATTTGCATTCTTTTAGCAAGTCATTAAAGCTAGCTGGAGGCTTATCTGTGTCTTCAGGGTCACCTGAGCAGTGCAAATGTTCTAAATAATTAGATAATTATTATGACACAAGGATCCAAGGTGTCTTCACAGGGTATACAATCCAAATTGTAAGTATGGAAATATCTCATTATCGGTGTAAATCAGCGTGTTCCAAGAGATATTTAGCACGCTAAACATTTTTACCTATAACAGACCTTATAACAATATAAAAGAGTTGGAAGGGATCTTGGAGGTCTTCTAGTCCAACCCCCTGCTCAAGCAGGAGACCCTATACCATTTCAGACAGGTGGCTGTCCAATCTTTTCTTTAAAAACTCCAGTGATGAAGCACCTGCAACTTCTGAAGGCAAGCTGTTCCATTGGTTAATTGTCCTCGCTGTTAGGAAGTTTCTCCTTAATTCCAGGTTGCTTCTCTCCTTGATTAGTGTCCATCATTTCTTGTCTTGCTTTGTGGTGCTTTGGCGAATAGGTGGACCCCCCTCCCTCTTCTTTGTGGCAGCCCCTCAAATATTGGTCCACTGCTATTATGTCACCACTAGTCCTTTTCACTTACACCAGCCATGCCCAATTCCTGCAACTATTCTTCATATGTTTTAGTTTCCAGGTCCTTAATCATCTTTTCTGCACTTTCAAGAGTCTCCACATGATTTTTATAACATGGCGACCAAAACTGGTTGCAGTATTCTAAGTGTGGTCTTCCTAAGGCTTTTATAAAGCGGCACTAATGCTTCACGTGATCTTGATTCTCTCCCTCTGTTGATGCAACCTAGGATTGTATTAGCTTTTTTTGGCTGCTGCCACACAATGCTGGCTCATATTAAAGTGATCGTCCACTCGGACTCCAAGATCCCTCTCACTGCTATTGAGCCAGGTTTCCCTTAATCTGTACACGTACATTTGGTTTTTCGTGCCCAAGTGTAAAACCTTACTTTTCTCTACACTGAATTTCATTTGGTTAGATAGGCCCATTGTTCAATTCTGTCAGGACCTTCTTGGATCCCGAGCTTATCTTCTGGGGTTTTGGCTACTCCTGCCACTTTAGTGTCATGTGCAAATTTGATGAGTTCCCCTTCTACTCCCTCATCTAAGTCTTTGATGACCAGAACGCTGCCATTCTGAGGAGACTTCGTGGGGGAATTGTTTTGCATGCTTTTGCTTTTGCTGTAACTGCTTGGGAGTTGTGGGGGGGGGGCAGTTAACCATCTGCACAGGCTCCCTCTCAACCAGTTCCAGCCTGGCATTCAAGGTCACGGTGATCCCAGGGCGATCTCTTCTCACCCTCCTGCCTCCGAGTTCTCACAATACCTTTGCGATGTTTTATTGGCTATGGATGGACACGGGGCATGGGGTGGGGGTTGAACAGGGGGAATTAGCTTAACGCTTCGTGCGGGAATTTCCAGACTCTGCCAGGATTCTCTGCAATCACTCTCTCTCAGTCAATGTTCCTTTTGAAATGCAAACCGCTTCAAGAGTTTTACTTTCTTGAGAAGGTAGCTGAGGCAGGTCCTTACAACTGGGTGTAAAAGAGAGCCTTGGGCTGTCCCTCTGCTTATTTCTCTCCACGCAGATGGAGTTTCATTGAGGGCCACACGCTGAGTCCACGTGGTGGGGATGCTGTCTCTCCCTAATGTTTTTAGCTCGCCAAGAAGTAGCTGGTGGTTTACTTTGCCAAAGCCTTTCTGAAATGCAAGTATACTATCTCCACTGCATTTCGCTGGTCCACCTATTTAGTAATTTTTGTCAAAGAATGAAATAACATTTATTTATGATCCGTTTTTGGATCCTTCATTAGTGCTAGCAAGTCATTCATATCTATACAGAATAACAAGGGTTCAAATATACACCCTTCCCTTCCCCCTTGATAAGAGTTGATCCTTCTTCTCGTGGCTCCAGTGAGCCCAAACTTCCCTCTCAAACAAAGACTTGTACAAAGGGATTGGATCAGAGCCAATAGTCTGAGCCCCACTTTGAGGGCAATCAATTTCCTACAAAATGTTTCTCTGTTTATTGTGTCAAAGGCTGCACTGACATCTATAAAGCCAGCAAACCGTGGTTTACCTCACTGATATATTTTGTAATTAGATATTTCAAGACAAATTTGTTGCCAATATTAGATTAATTTATGCATCATTTATTATAAAATCTATACAGTTTTTAACTCTACCTAAAACCTTCTGGTTCTTCTGCAAGGAATGCATTTTTCTCAAGTTAAACTAAGAGGATCGTGGCATAAATTTTGGCCACAATATCTGTTAGTCTATTTGGCCTACAATTGCTAGAGTCCTTTTTATGCCACTTTTTAGATAGATAAAATGCTACTATTGCCAACTTCAATCCAACTGGATATGGCAGGCATTATTTATACGTGAAAATGAACATGCCAATAGAGGCCCCAACAATTAGGGATATTTTTTGATCAGTTAAATAGTTGGTAGAATGTCTTCTCCAGAGAATGTATTCCTTGCATTTCAGGCCTTTTATGATTAATTTCAACATTAATGTAACAGGTTAAAATATAGCTGACATTTTTGCTAATATAGAGAAAAGCAGCTCTTGAATTCCATGGAGAAGACATGATTGCATCTATTGCTCACCCACCACCTCTCCCTTTACCAGATACAGAAAAACACACACAAACCTGGGGGACTTTGTAGGTGGCTGCTAACGTTGACATCTGGATGGAGATGTCCCTGTCAGCTCCATCAAGAGGAGTCAAGAGGTTCTCCTTCCTTCCACAGGCGTAGTTGGGGACATTTCCTTCTCCAGTAGAGAGAATGTCCAGCGAGGCATCTGAAGTGCGGAATGTGCTCCAATAGTTGCCATGGATGTTGTAGCCAAGTGTGAGATTGGGCAAGAGATGGGAATTCTTGCTGACCATTTGAATGGCAGGGGCTAGTTGATGCCTGAGCATGTCACGGATCTGAAATAGCTGCCTGCTGAGTTGGAACCAAAGTTTACTTTATTATGAAAGTTAATGCTCAAGGGCACCACACAAAAGGCTGATGCAATAGTGCAGCCAGTCTATTGAACAAAATCAACTTTAGTGAAAAACTAGTTACCAGAACTTTGCAGAGTTAAAAGAAAATCACACACACACAAAGAAGCTGACAGAGAGAAGTTAGAAAAAAAAAACCCAAGTGAAAAGAGATGGGGAAATCAAGGCAGCCTCTCGCCCCATGGATCGAAGGAAGGAAGGGAGGGGGGAAGGGGAGCTCAGGACCCTCGTGTTGCAGATGGAAAGCTGATCTGCAAAACCCAACTTCCATCTTCAGAGACCCAGGAATGGGGAAGCCCATATCCCATGTTCCCCTGCCACTCTTTCCCATGCACAGGCCAGGCAAGGGGGCTCTTTAGACAGGACTCTGCCCGGCTGAGTGGGGAGCCCCTCTTGGGAGAAGGAAGCTGGGGACCCCCATGTTGGGGAAGGGAAACAGATTTGCAAAATCCCCTCCCAGGTTCTATCACCTGAGTCCTGGCGACAGGGGGGAGCCCACGTCGCATGTTCCACTGCCACCTCTTCCCATTCATGGGGCACTCAGGGAAAGCCAAGCAGAGACCCATAGAGAAGGCCGGGGATGGCCAGGAAGGAGGAGGGGGTCCAGGGCAGACCCCAACCCCCCCATTCCTGGGAAGAGAGTAACCTGGTTTATGGGTTCCGGGGTTGCCTGTTGGTTTCTCCAGCCTCGCTTGGGCTGCCTCTCTTTCCGGGAGAGGCTCCTGTCGGGGAGAAGCCATGCAGGGCCAGCTCTCCCAAGGGGGGTCCGGCATTGCCCGGGGGGGAAGGCGGCCGGCCTCTCTCCGTGACCCTGAGGAAGAGGAGGGTCCCCTGTGGCCCCCCAGACTGGTCTGAAGATGCAACTTCCGTTTTGGAAAACAAGACAGACACCCAAAGGGATCCTCAGTCATCGGCCGGTCTGGTGTAATGCACAAACCATGGTTTCTTACGGCCATCAGAAGGGAAGCACGCCACAGTTAATTGGACTTCCCTAGGAGCCCCTGATCCTGGCTTGGGAGCCATCCTGGTCAGTTCTTAGCGTGCTCCAAGCCAGGACTGGGCAAAGCAGGGGACGCCCTGCAGATTCGGCCCCTTCCCGACGCCTCCGACCTGGGCAGAGTCGCCAAAGCTTCCCGGGGGCTGAGCGAGGCTCTCCTGCCCCAAACCTCCCTGGGGCAGGAATGGCTGGCGGGGCTCTTCCAGGAGGGCCTCCTCCTCCTCCTCCTCCTCTCCGGCTGCGACCACTGAGCCCACCGGCCCCCTCGGGGGACAGAAGAGCCTCCTCCAGAGCTCCATCTTTGGCCTCTGAGGACTGCCTAGCGGGGGATGGGGACGATGGGAGCTGTGGTCTCCACCTCTGGAAGGGGCGGCTGGGGAGGCGCTTTGGGGCCGTCCGCCCAGTCCAGACTCAGGGGGGAAAGTCCATCAAGCAGCAGCGTCCATCCTTCCTCCCGATCCCTGGCAGGAGGGGGAGAGGAAGGCAGCCCAGGGAGGGCCACAGCCCCATTCCCCGCTTTCCCATCTGATGGGACACGCGGCCCTCCAAGTGCACACAAGCAGCTCGGGGGCCCCAGAGGGAACCCTTCAGGGGGCGGAGGGGCTCCTGCTTGGGCCAGGGTCAGACTAGGTGACCTCTGGGGGCCCCTCCAGCCCTGGGATCCTCTGGGACCCCCCCCCAAAAGAACCGGGAAGGCTGCTGGCCTGCGTCCCCCCTCCACCCCCCCAACCTCCCCCCTTTGGGGAACCTTCTCTGACCCCCGGCTGGAGAGGAGAGAAAATCTCCCTGCGGCTTCCCCCCCCCCTTGAAATGGAGGGAGGAAGATTCCCCTCAGGAAAGAGGCCACAAAATGGAGGACACTGTGGGGTCTTTGCCAGCTTTAGCTGTCCTCCTCGCTGCCTGGAGGGCCAGCTGGGACTGAAAGGCCGGACTGTAGACCGCTCCTTGCAGGCAGTGTGAGGAACAGCTAAAGCACGGAGATATGATTGAGGACCCTGAGTGCTGCCTAGGGAATTCTGGGAGTTGAAGTCCAGACATCTTCAAGCTGCTCAGGGTGGGAAACCCGCCCTAGGAGGCCCTGAGCTGGACAGTGGGACAGATGACCTCCGGGGTCTCTTCCGACTCCCTTTTCCCACTACTCTAACCACTTAGTTCCTGTGTCGCAATAACAATGTGGGATTTGTTGTCTAGTTGAAATAAAAACCACAAGCCAAAACTTCCAAGGGAAAACAATGGTAATTTATTTGTACTCCTTTGCAAGCACACAGTGGACACACCTTAAACCTTCAGTATTCCTTCTCTATATTCTCCATTGCCCTTAAACGTTCACCTCCCACCTCTTCTTCATTGGCTTTGTAATCCTGCTGTAATCCTGTCCTCACAACCTCTCAAAAGCGCCTAAAGGGAATAATAATTATCTCTGCCCCTGATTTCATCTCCCAGTACTCTAATTTTATCGCTCCCCGCCCTTATTTACGAATTTCCTTTTATGGTTGTTAGTTCCTAGGGGTTGTCTCTAAAGTTGCTATCCTATCAGTAGATTCTGGCTAGGAGGGGTTTTCAGCGTAGCAGAGACCCTCCTAGATGCAATTCTCCAGGTTCAAGCTAGGCTCCTGAGACTAAAATGTATTCAATGTATTTGCTCCACAGGCTAGCATGTCCTCTCACAGCTCTGTAAAAACAATGAGCTCTTTTCCTCACAACGAGACCACGGGGATGCTGCAACGGTCGTAAGTCTGAAAAATGGTCACTATTTCCAGGGCGGCTGCAGAAGCCCCTCCAGAGCCGCCAATCCCTTCATACGCCAGGCAGGCGGTTGAGGAGGGTTTTTCCAATCTCCGGTCCAGGCCAATCAAAGCCTCGGCTGGTGACGTCAGGGGCTCCCCCTAACCCCATTGGCCGGAGCTCACCATGGCAACATCCAGCATCCTTGGTGGGGCTGGACCGCTGGAGTGGACGGATGGCTCTGTGGGCCTCGCCAGGGTCTCGCTGGTCTGGGCTTGTCTGGAGGAAGAGACGGTTCCCCTTAAGGCCCATTTGGGGGACGAGATGAGAAAAGGGGGTTCAGCCCCAGCACCCCAGAAGGGCTCCTACCTGCCGTGTCAGGAGCCTCCCTACCTGGGACCAAACTCCCCATCCGCCACCTGGAAGGTGCAGGTCTCCAGAGATGGACTGGGGCCAGCCGGCCGGCAGCCATGCTTTGCGCTGGGAAAAATCTGCAAGATTCAGGGGCCCCAAACGTGGCTTCAGGATGTCCCAGTTGGATGGGCCTTGGGCCCCCAAAGGTAGAAATTGACCTGGTCCAAGGATTTGGGGAAATTAACCGAAAAGGGACACCGTTGGCCAGATATAATTATTTCCCAAACACTCTCCGCCTGGGGACTGAAGTATTTACTTATTTTTATTTTTAATAAAGTGGACTTTTATCCCACCTTTATTATTTCTCTAAATAGGTCAAGGCAATGAACATAACTTAGGCTCCATCCTTCCCTCAACAACAACCTTGTGAGCTGGGCTAAGGGTGAGAGAGAAAGATCGTCTCAAAGTCACACTGGCTTGAGCCTGGCTTTCCTGCTGAAGATGGAAGTTGTAAGTAATGGGGGGAGGTGTCCATCTTAATTCGAATGGTCACCCCCTTCTCCAGTCATCAGAAACACCAAAGCCAGGCCAGAGATGGCCAGAGTGACCAATGGAGGATTCCAGCTCCTTTGGAGGGTTTCGAGAGATGATCTGCCTTGAACTGGAGTCAGAATCAAATGGGAGTCAGAGTAGTTTGAAAAGAGATCAATATTGATGGATTATGTGGGTGTTTCTCAAACCTGGCCATTTTAAAGGCCTGTGTGAACTTCATCTCCCAGAATTCCCTAGTAAGCCAGCTGGATTCTGGGGGTTGAAGGCCACAGATGCCTTAAAGGGGCCAAATGTGTGATTTTTACACAAAGTTGTTACAATTTAATGAATGTGTGAGGCTATTGTCACTTATTAGTTTTAACTCTAATTTGTTTCCTCTTTGGAGATTAAGGCTACAATGAAAAGGAAGTAGACAATAAAAGCCTAGAGCTGAAAGGGACCTTGAAGGTCATCTGACTGACTGACTGACTGATGGATTGATTAATATCACCAAGTTGGTGTTGACTCTCAGCAGCCACATAGATTTTCCCCATGGAGATCTGTCCCCAGTCTGCTCCTTTGGGTCTCCCAACCTGCCCCCATCCCCACTATAGCTGCTTCCTGGGGATCCTTCTCTTCCTCCCTTTCCTTCACTTTTCCCAACATGGCAGACTTCTCCAGGGAATTTGGTCTGCATTGATTGACAGCATTGAAATCAGTGTGGACTCTGAGTGACCACAGAGGCAGATGGATGACCTGTCCCCAGTCCGGACTTTCAGGTCTCCCCAAAGTTCACCCATCAACACGGTAATCAAATCCACTAATCTCACCCCAAATTGTCCTCTCCTTCTCTTTCCTTCCACCTTTCCCAGCATTAGGAACATCTCCAGAGAGCTGGTTTTCTCTTGATGTGCCCTCAGATAGGCTATTTTGAAGCTGGTGCTGTGTGGCTGAGAACTGATCCGGATAGATTATATCTAAAGAGCCCTTTGGCAGGAGACCCCCCTGCAGATTGTCCGTTGGTTCTTAACTCCCGCTGCATCTCATGCTAGCAGAAGATGATGGACTCCAAAATTGTACGAAAAAGCCAGAGTGGAAAAGGCAGGTTAGCAAAACTAGCCCTGAATGGAGAGAGGATGTGATTGATGTGTCTCTCCATTTCTCAAACAGGTCAGCAACAAGGAGGAAATGGTCATACCATCAATATCCTTGGGTGATCTCTCAGCGACCACTGATGGTCCCAACCTCCAGGCTGATGAGCTGAGAGACTCCTTTGACTTCCAGACCCAGGAATTCCAGAGAGATGATCAATGGATGAAAGAGCAGCACGGCTGACTCCAGCAGACACTGGATCAACTTAAGACCACAATGGAAGACCTGCAGAAAACCTGAAGAAGATCATGCCATCAGTTAGAGGAGAACAAATCTTTGGTGAACTATATTGAAGAATTCCACAAAGAACCGTGCGAGGTCACTAGCCAAGTGTCCACCTCAAACAAGAGAAGGCTGACTCAGAAGGACCTCGAAGAGGCGAGGAACCTTTGGCCAGAAGTCAAGAAGCACCTCTATTCTGATTGATTGATTGATTGATTGATTGATTGATTGATTGATTGATTGATTGATTGAAAGAGTGGGATGGGCTAATTTGATAGGACAAAGCTGGTTCCATAGATAGCCCAGCCCTGTACTGTGTATACCTGGATATAAAGGCAGGACGGCCTTGGAAGGTCTTCTCCCCTGGGATAGGCTGCTCCTCTGAGACCTTTCCCTCTCAGGCACCCTTGGCAAGGGCTCTTTCTCGCCTTGCTGGTCTTCTGCCTGAGCAGTCTCTGGAGTGGTCCTCAGGGTTGTCCTTTGACCCAGATCGGGAAGCACCAGCGCTGGAAGCCGAACCGTCTTCCTGGCCTCCGTTGGAGCTGCGGAAGACTTTACAAGCAGAGGCAGGAGCTGCGTGGCTCGCCGAGTGGCTGAGTCAGGGGAAGTGGACGGGTGGCAGTCAGAGAAATGGGCTTCTTGGGGGTCCCACTGCTGCTGGTCACAATTGACCTGGAGGTTGGACTCATCGCTGTCCTTCTTCTTTAGCAACGGCAACTTGTTCAGCCTGTGGCTCATCCTGCCGTGAAGAATGAAGGAAGGAGATCCTACCAATAAAGGAGAAGGTTTGTAACTCTGGGTTGAAATGAGGGATCCTTGGTGCTCCCATCTCTCTCTCTCTCATCTTTTTGTGGGTGCTTCATCACTGGAGGTTTTTAAGAAGAGACTGGACAGCCACTTGTCTGAAATGGTAGAAGATCTCCTACTGCTTGAGCAGAGGCTTGGACTAGAAGACCTACAAGGTCCCTTCTAGCTCTATTCTGATTCTGATTCTGATCTCTCTTTCTGTCACACACACACACAAAAGAGACACAAACACAAACATCTCTCTTTCATCTGTCTGTCTGTCTGTCTGTCTGTCTGTCTGTCTGTCTGTCTGTCTGTCTGTCTGTCTCTATCTATCTATCTATCTATCTATCTATCTATCTATCTATCTATCTATCTATCTATCTATCTATCTATCTATCTATCTATCTATCTATCTATATCTATATCTATATCTATATCTATATCTATATCTATCTATATATATATATGGGTTCTATAATCTCCCAGGACTTGAAATGGACACCTCACATTAGAAGCATCGTTAAAAAGGCACAACAAAGAATGTTCTTCCTGTGTCAACTCAGGAAGCTCAGGCTGCCCACGGAGCTGCTGATGTGCTTCTACAGAGGAATTATGGAGTCTGCCATTTGCTCCTCTATAATTGTCTGGTTTAGTACAGCAACCAAACAAGACAGACACAGACTTCAACGGATAGTTAGGACTGCAGAAAAAAATAATCACAACCAGCCTGCCTTACACTGAGGACCTGTACACTGGACGAGCCAGAAAGCGGGCTGAGAAAATTTCTACAGACCCCTCACATCCTGGACACAAACTGTTTCAACTTGTCCCCTCGGACCGCCACTATAGAGTATGGCATGCCAAAACAACTAGACATACAATTTTTTTCCTCCGTGCCATCACTCTGCTGAATACTCAATTCCCACAGCACTGTCTCATTTCTCATCTTTTCTCATCTTCTCATCTTTCCTACTGTCTTCTCCTACTGGTTTCTTATGATTTATCAATTGTTCTTTGTAACTTACGATTAATGATTGTAACTGTGATTATGACCTGTGACCTGCTCTTTATATGTGAGCTTCTGCACTGGTGACAAATTCCTTGTGTGTCCAATCGCACGTGGACAAATAAAGAATTATTCTATTCTATTCTATTCTATTCTATTCTATTCTATTCTATTCTATTCTATTCTATTCTATTCTATTCCATTCCATTCCATTCCATTCCATTCCATTCCATTCCATTCCATTCCATTCCATTCCATTCCATTCCACTCCACTCCACTCCACTCCACCCCACCCCACCCCATCCCCTATTATCTTTAATAGGAGGACAGATAATCTGCAGAATCAAGGTGCAGTCTTACCTGATCTTCTAATCTTGCTTGCTGAATTTCCACACTAATAAAAAAGCTTTTTGGCCTCCTCTCCTCAGCTCTCCTCCGATCTTCTCCAATGTCGTCCACTTCACTCTCTTCTCTTCAACTCAACTGAACTCCTCTCCTCTCCTCGCCTCTCCTCTCCTCGCCTCAACTCGCCTCAGATTTTCTCTCCTATACTTTGCCTTATATATCTGCCCTCAGGGGCGACATCACAGCATTATTTATGACCTCACAGGGGGCGAGGCCCACAGAGCCGGCCATCCACTCCAGCAGTCCAGCCCCACCAAGGATGCTGCATGTTGCCATGGTGAGCTCCGGCCAATGGGGTTAGGGGGAGCCCCTGACGTCACCAGCCGAGGCTTTGATTGGCCTGTACAGGAGATTGGAAAAACCCTCCTCAACCGCCTGCCTGGCCTATGAAGGGATTGAAGTGGTTAGAGTAGCGGGAAAAGGGAGTCGGAAGAGACCTCGGAGGTCATCTGTCCCACTGTCCAGCGCAGGGCCTCCTAGGGCGGGTTTCCCACCCTGAGCAACTTGAAGATGTCCGGACTTCAACTCCCAGAATTCCCTAGGCAGCACTCAGGGTCCTCAATCCTCTTTCCGTGCTTTAGCTGTTCCTCACACTGCCTGCAAGGAGCGGTCTACAGTCCTACAGCCTTTCAGTCCCAGCTGGCCCTCCAGGCAGCGAGGAGGACAGCTAAAGCTGGCAAAGACCCCACAGTGTCCTCCATTTTGTGGCCTGAGTCTCTTTCCTGAGGGGAATCTTCCTCCCTCCATTCAAGGGGGGGGGAAGCCACAGGGAGATTTTCTCGCCTCTCCAACCGGGAGTCAGGGAAGGTTCCCCAAAGGAGAGAGGTTGGGGGGCAGAGGGGGGACGCAGGCCAGCAGCCTGCCCGGTTCTTTCGGGGGGGTCCCAGAGGATCCCAGGGCTGGAGGTTCCCCCAGAGGTCACCTAGTCTGACCCCTGGCCCAAGCAGGAGCCCCTCCACCCCCCTGAAGGGTTCCCTCTGGGGCCCCCGAGCTGCTTGTGTGCACTTGGAGGGCCGCGTGTCCCATCAGATGGGAAAGCGGGGAATGGGGCTGTGGCCCTCCCTGGGCTGCCTTCCTCTCCCCCTCCTGCCAGGGATCGGGAGGAAGGATGGACGCTGCTGCTTGACGGACTTTCCCCCCCGAGTCTGGACTGGGCGGACGGCCCCAAAGCGCCTCCCCAGCCGCCCCTTCCAGAGGTGGAACTTTGTTATTTTAGCAAACTTTTAAAATGAAGTTTCAAATAAGGCTTGTACGCTGAAAAACTTGATATTCTTTAAATCACATCAAATTAGCTTAGTCTAAGATCTACATCTTAGATCAAATCTTGCATGACGGAGATTGATCAACTCTACTGTATTAATGACAACATAGAAAAATTGATGACCAATGGCACATTGTTATCCATAACCTTCAGGTTTCATAGAAAGATTTAAAAAGAGTAAAAATTATTTGAGTATCATTTTGAAGACAGTTTTTATCCACTTAGTTATCATACCATCCACCCCTCAGGTTTCTAATCACATCACAAAATTGTTTGTGAGTACTTTACTGAGACCAAGTAATATCACCAGTGTTCCCACGATCTGTTTAGGAAGGGTCAGGATACGTGAGAATGACGTTTGGGACGAGGAGAAGAGAGGCTGCCCGGGGAAGGATCAGACAAGAGGGGGGAATCCTGCGGCTGCATAAAAGGCAGAGAAAGAAACTCAGAAAGGATCCTCGCTCACTTTTCAGGCTGAAAAAAAGACTTGGTGGGAGATTTGTTCTTTCAGATTTGCAGTTTTGTTAATGTAATATTACAGTCAAGTGGAATTAGCACATCTGAATGTGTTTTCCATCAGGATTACCGGGGAGAGGATTAGCCTGATAAACCCATTCTCAACCCTGCAACTAGCAAACCCAAGAGAAGCAGGACTCTCAGGAACTTTGCAATCCCAAAAGCGAAAGTTTATTGAGTACACCGTTTCGGCATTGAGGAATTGAAACCAGCTCTGAGGTTTTCCCATGCAGTGCTATGTATTTAAACAGTAACTTCCCCATCTCCCCCCCCCCAATAGTGATCGTGCTGTCCAATTATGCCTCAGTTTTTTGTTTTGAGAACCGTTCGCTTCTTTTTGGACACCTGCAGTAGCAGCCTTGGTGGGTTCTTGGCTCACCCGCTCTATTCTTGGGTCGTCTGCCTTCCTTCTCACCCTCCCCTCCCCCCAGTTCTTTGGCAAGTTCTTTGAATAGCAATAAGTGTTCAAATGTTTCAACAGCAGTTCAACCTTGACCCCCATTCTTTCTGGGAATCAACCTGTTGTTTTCAAAGAGTTTATGAATAATCTTTTTTTTTCTCTGTTCATTTTATTTGTCATCTGCTCTCCCAAAATGTTTCCTAAAATTGATCAATTGTGTCGATTATATTGTCTCTATATTTTGTCAGGATATGACTGAAAAATTTTCTCAAACTTTTTTGTTCACTTGAAGCAGTTTGAGACCAGTCATAGCAGGATGCAAAGATGTCTGACTGCCTACTCAGTGTTTATTGCTTTTATACAGTTTTACAAGCAGCAAAAGATAAAAGAGAGCAACAGCATTTTATTGGTTATTTCTCCACGCCAATCTTTCTGTTGTTGCAAAACTTAGGGGAGATCATGTACCAGCCAGAGTTAGTGTCTCAGCCAGAGTTAGTGTCTTATCTTATAAGTTTCATTGCATACAGCTCTCAAAGGGTCAGCACTGTGGGAAAAAGAACCTATTGTTTTTGCAGAAACCATAGAAGGGCAGGCTAACCCTGGGAAGAATCCAATGGATATATTTCTAATCTCATGAATTCTGCTTAAGCATGGAAACTGAACGCAGGAGCCGGGATCGGAGGCCCCTGCAATGCTCAAAACTAGCTTTAACCAGAACTAGTTGGCACGATGGTTGATTCAGAGGCAGCCCACAGGAACTAATAGCTATAAAAGGTCATTTGTAAATAAGGGCAGGGGGTGATAGAATTGAGGAGTGGGAGATGTAATCATGGGCGGGGAATAATGTACTCACTTTAGGCGCTTCAGATAGGTTATGACGGCCTGAGTACTCAGCCAATGAGGGAAACGTGGGAGGTAAATTTGCGATGGTTATAGGGTATATAAAGCAATGCCTCCCCAATGATTCCATTTCTCCAATATGTGTATATTTGTTTAAAGCATTTGTAGTCTAATATAAAGCAATTATATTGATGATTTAAGGTGTGTCCATTGTACCTGCGAGTACGTGATACACCATCTTTGCAAAGTAGTAAAAATAAAATACTATTGTTTTCTCTTGGAACTTTTGGCTGGTGATTGTTTATTCCAAACTAGACAACAAATCCCACACCATCTCCAATATATTACTACATCAATAAGACAAAAAAAATGCATATACCCACATACCCACATATATTCTATGACACAGAAAACAACACAGTCTAGTTCAGATGTATACATGTACATGGCGACAAAAACGCATCTTGCGAGTTTACCAGATGGACGGCACAGGGAACAAAGCGGTTACAGAATCTGCTAGTCCTGCTGGAAATACTCAGAAACCTCCTCCCGGAGGGGAGCAACAGGAACAGACCGTGAAGTGGGGGTGTGGAGTCTCTAACTATGCTCGGAGCTCTAAGCACACATGAGGGCTTGTAAGCAGCATCCTGAATAACGGAAACGAGCTTCCTACGATCTTCTCAGCTGTCCTCACCACTCTCTGTGTGGACCTTCTGTCTGAGGCTCTGCTGCCACCAGACCAAACAGTGATGCAGTTTGTTAAAACTCCTCCAATCCTGCCTGTGTAAAAAGTGGCCAGGACAGGAGGAGAAAGATGTGCTCTCCTCATCCAACGCAAGAAATGCAGACGCTGGTCTGCACACTTCACTAAGGATGACGTGTGGAGAGACCAAGTCAGATTGTTAGTTATCTGCAGCCCCAGATACTTAACACTGTTGACCACCTCTACATCTGCATCCTTGATACTGAGTGGAGCATAACTATGCTGGCTCTTTCTAAAATCTATAGTGATCTCCTTTGTTTTATTAACATTTAGAACCAGGTTACTCTTATTGAGAAACACTGCTCTAGAGACACAATAGCTTGATGATGGAGGCCTTGGGGCTTTAAACGTTTTGGACCAAGGCTGCAGACGCTTTGCCTCAATGGATGAAGGGATGAGGCAGGCACACGTGTCCTTCAACGCCATCCCATATTTTTCTTGAGATTCCTAAAAGGCCAGCCTTAGGGATGGGCATTTTCAGGTCCTTGTCCTGGAAAGTGTTGGACAACTGATATGGAGTCATTGTGGAAACTGGAGAGTGCAGGGCTGTGTCAGAGTGATTGGAAAGAATTTGAGACATTTAAAGTTATTTCTCCTTAAGACTGCAGAGCCATAAGTACGGGTAGATCTCGGCTTATGACCATAGTTGGGACTGGAATTTCTCCCACTAAGCGGTATGGCTGTTAAGAGAGTCACCATGTGACCACGCCTGATTTTACAACCTCTTTCGCCACTGTCATTAAGTGAGTCCAGCTTCTCCCATTGACTTTAATTGTCAGAAGCTGGCTGGGAAAGTTGCAAAGGGTGATCACATCACCTCGGGATGCTGCAACCCTCGTGCGCACAGGCTGGTCGCCAAGCGCCCGGTCGTAGCCAGGAAAGGGAAGCTTCAGGCTTGGGAGGTCCAGGACACCTGAAATCCGAAATCCGTGTCCTGCCAGCCTATGAGGCACAGGGCTCTGTCGATTCCAAGATAGATCTGGAGGGAGGAGAGAGGTTGCCCCCCCCCGTTGACCTCCTCAATACTTCAGAGATTGTCCTGGGAGCAAGGAGGATTCTCATCCGATCCCTGGAAGGGAAGGATTTTCTCCTGCCCGTTCCTTCCCGTCTCTAAACTTACAACCACAATTGGGTTGTAAATTGCTGAGGTCACGAGCCAAGTTGGACCTGATTTTATGAAGGTTGTTAAGTGAATCACCGCTGTCATTAAGCGAGTGGTTATGAAGCGAATCAGGCTGTGATTAAGCAACTCCGGCTTCTCCAAAACTGGCAAAAAAGAGTCACAGATGGTGATCAGGTGACTGCAGAATGCTGAACCAGTCATAGTACCAAGAGCCCAAATTGTGATCACGTGACCACAGGGATGTTGCGACGGTCGTAAGTGCGAGAACAGGTTGTAAGTTACTTTATCCAAGGCCATGGTAACTTTGAAGCATTATTAAACAGACGGCCGTAAGTCGAGGACAGCCTGTAACTGACCTGGGTGGGGAAAATAAAACCTTTTAGGGCTCCTGCATCTGTCAAAGTTCTACACACAATCTAATAAAAGGTTAATAAAATTTCAAAGCAGGGTGCCAATCTAAGGCAATTTTCAAAGCCTCTCCAGGATGATTTGGTTTAAATAGTTATGTTTTATACATTATTTGACTTGAGTTTCTGCAGGAAATTAGACAAAAATTATAGAAATAAATAAAATGCTTTCAGCTATTGCATTTGCTGCTTAAACTTAAAAAACCATATCTATCCAGCTTTCTTTTCATTCATTAAAGTATATAATGCTACAGTTACCCACAACGATTCTCAACAACTGGACATGTAGCAGACCTCAGGGAGACCCTCTCTAAGTGGAGACAAGTCAATGTCTTTGCTCCCTTCATGGGAGGCATTTCCATTTGGGACAGAATTCTTCCTTTCCAACAACAACAACAACAACAACAACAACAACAACAACAACAATAATAATAATGTTGGAAGGGGCCGTGGAGATAATCTAGTCCAACCCCCTGCTCAGGCAGGAAACCCTAGACCATTTCAGACAAAAACTTCCAGTGTTGAAGCATTCACAACTTCTGGAGGCAGGTTGTTCAACTGGCTAATTGTTCTAACTGTCAGGAAATTTCTCCTTAGCTGCTTCTCTCCTTGATCAGTTTCCATCCGTTGCTTCTTGTCCTGCCCTCAGGTGCTTTGGAGAATAGCTTGACTCCCTCTTCTTTGGGGCAGCCCCTGAGATATTGGAACACTGGTATCATGTCCCCCCTCGTCCTTCTCTTCATTAAACTAGACATACCCAATTCCAGCAACCGTTCTTTCTATGTTTTACCTCTTTTACCTAGTAAAGACTAGTTTTTCTTCATTTTTCCATTTTAAAGATATTATATGATTATTATTGTTGTTGTTATTTAATTCTTAGGTGGATTCCAGGGAAGGGGCAGAAATCCACAGGTGGCTGCACTCAGTGGACAATTTGGAGGCTGCAAGAAGTGACTGGACCAAGGACTTGTCCAAAAGTAGGAAGAAAAATAAAAGAAGGTCCTAGTTGAAGGGGGAGGATTTGGGTTCTCTTGAGGTTACCTGGTGTCTTTTGTTGCCTTGCATTTCCCGCTTTGGGTTTTTGGGAGGGGTTGGTTGGCCTTGGAAGCTAAAAAGAAAGGAATCTGGGAGGAAAAAATAATAATTTTTATTATTAACCTGGTTGCTAAGTTTTATTTTTCCATTTTTTGCTTCTTGCTTATTTATTATTTCATTATTATTAAAATATTACATTTGTGCTTGTTTTGCCCCAGGACTAACCGGCGCCTGGGGTGTCATCCCAAAACAACTGCAGCCCCATTTGGGCACCATTGACATTGACAAGGTCACCATCGGTCAATTGCCAAAAGCAGCTGTCCTTGGAACAGCTGACATCCAGTCCCAACATCTGGCTGACTGTGTGAAGAACCACAATCCCCCAGTGAGGCAGGACCTTGTCGTGGTTGTGGGGCTTGTGTGCTCTGAGGAAGATGAGGGCTACAAAGAGCGTCTCTCCCGTAAAGAAAATGGAGAAACATACATTACAGGAACCCACACTGGCTATCTAGCTGCCCAGGTCAGCAAGGGCCGCGCCAGGGGTTCAAATTCCTGGACCTCTGGTGGAAAATGATCTGCAGGACTCAGGACAGTCGGCTGAGCATCCAGGGCCGGCAGCTGCTGAACTCCTGGAAGGAAAGTGTTTTTCCGACTCTCCCCAAAATGGCATCCAGACTCAGGAGGGTTTTTTCCCCCCACTGAGAGACTCCTGGTTTCCTCACCAGAACTGTCTCTTTTCTCTTTTCTTTTGATGCACTTTTTTAATGTAGCTTTGTTTAGCTTTGGGGTTTTGTTCATAATTTTTTTTCATTTTTTGGAGTTTGTATTTTAAGGTTTTGAATAAAATTAAAAAAAATGATTTAAAAAAAAGGAAATGATATGAGAAAAAGTACAAAAGAAATCTTAATAAAAAATTCACATTGTAGCTGCCATCCGTTTGTTCTTATATGAGATAGGATAGCTTGTTAAGTCCTACAACTAAAAATTATGTATTTTTCTACTGAATTTTACTTATGCACTCTATTAGAAACTTATAAAAACTGTTCTAAAAGCTGGGTATTTTTAAATCAACAACAAAATAGCTTTGTCTAAGAGTTGGTATAAATGTTGCATCACAAAATCAATTTCTTCAACTACCCGCCTGCATTAATGACAATATAGAAGAATAAATGACCAGAGACCGATTGTTATTCATACCTCCTGAGTTTTATGAGGCATTAATTATCTTAATTAATCAATCAATTTAATTATCAGGAAGTAGTTTGTTAATACTTTGCAGAATCAAGGTATATCACAAGCATTCCCACAAACTGTTAAGGAAGTGTAATTATATGTGCAAATAAAGTGTGGGAGATCGTGAGTTCAAGTCCCGCCTTAGCCATCAAAGCCAGCTGGGTGACTTTGGGTCAGTCACTATGCCTCAGCCCAACCTACCTCACAGGGTTGTTGTTGTGAAGGAAAATAGGAGAGGAAGGTGTGTTTGATATGTTCACCTACTTGTATTATTAATAAAAATAATAAAGGAAGGATAGTAACAAATAAATAAAAATCACTGAATGACCTTGGGGGGGGGGAGGGAGAAGAGGCTGCCTAGGGAAGGGTCAGACCAGGTGGGGGAGCCCACAGGGGCATCACTGGCAGAGAAAGACCCTCGGAAAGGATCTTCCCTAACTTTCCAGGCTTTCCAAAGAGTCGGTGGGAGATTTGTACTTTCAGCCTTGCCAGATTCTCTTCCCTTCCAATAAAGGAGAGTTCCCTCACATGGTCCTGTTTCCCATCTGGTGTACCTGGGAGAAGATGGGGGGACTTGCTACCTGGTGGGCCAGTTGAGTCTGGCCAGAGCCGGATCTGGGAGCTGGGATGTGGCTGCTGCAGACTCTGGAGGTGCTTCTTCTTGTTTTCCCCCATATTCTGAAGAGGGGTGACTTTCTCCTTCAGTTGGCTGGAGTGGCTCTTCTCCACAGGAAACTGAGGTCCATCTCAGCCAGTTCATACTGCAGACTCTGGAGGTGCTGCTTGACTTCTGGCCGAAGGTTCCTCGCCTCTTCGAGGTCCTTCTCAGAGTCAGCCTTCTCTTGTTTGAGGTGGACACTTGGCTAGTGACGTCGCACGGTTCTTTGTGGAGTTCTTCAATGTAGTTCACCAAAGATTTGTTCTCCTCTAACTGATGGCATGATCTTCTTCAGGTTTTCTGCAGGTCTTCCATGGTGGTCTTGTTGATCCAGTGTCTGCTGGAGACAGCCGTGCTGCTCTTCCATCCATTGATCGTCTCTCTGGAATTCCTGGGTCTGGAAGTCAAAGGAATCTCTCAGCTCATCAGCCTGGAGGTTGGGACCATCAGTGGTCACTGAGAGATCACCCAAGGATATTGATGGTATGACCATTTCCTCCTTGTTGCCGACCTGTTTGAGAAATGGAGAGACACATCAATCACATCCTTTCTCAGATCAGGGCTAGTTTTGCTAACTTGCCTTCTCCACTCTGGCTTTTTCCTACACTTTTGGAGTCCATCATCTTCTGCTAGCATGAGATGCAGCGGGAGTTAAGAACCAATGGACAATCTGCAGGGGGGTCTCCTGCCAAAGGGCCCTTTAGATATAATCTACCCGGATCAGTTCTCAGCCACACAGCACCAGCTTCAAAATAGCCTATCTGAGGGCACATCAAGAGAAAACCAGCTCTCTGGAGATGTTCCTAATGCTGGGAAAAGTGGAAGGAAAGAGAAGGAGAGGACAATTTGGGGTGAGGTTGGTGGATTTGATTACCATGTTGATGGTGAACCTTTGGGAGACCTGAAAGTCCAGACTGGGGACAGGTCATCCATCTGCCTCTGTGGTCACTCAGAGTCCACACTGACTTCAGTGCTGTCAATCAATGCAGACCGAATTCCCTGGAGAAGTCTGCCATGTTGGGAAAAGTGAAGGAAAGGGAGGAAGAGAAGGATCCCCAGGAAGCAGCTATAGTGGGGATTGGGGCAGGTTGGGAGACCCGGAGGAGCAGACTGGGGACAGATCTCCATGGGGAAAATCTATCTATGTGGCTGCTGAGAGTCAACACCAACTTGGTGATATTAATCAATCCATCAGTCAGTCAGTCAGTCAGTCATCAGTCAGTCAGTCAGTCAGATGACCTTCAAGGTCCCTTTCAGCTCTAGGCTTCTATTGTCTATTTCCTTTTCATTGTAGCCTTAATCTCGTCACACATTCATTAAATTGTAACAACTTTGTCTAAAAATCACAAACTTGGCCCCTTTAAGGCATCTGTGGCCTTCACCCCCAGAATCCAGCTGGCTTGCGAGGGAATTCTGGGAGATGAAGTCCACATAGGCCTTTAAAATGGCCAGGTTTGAGAAACACCCACATAATCCATCAATATTGATCTCTTTTCAAACTACTCTGACTCCCATTTGATCCTGACTCCAGTTCAAGGCAGATCATCTCTTGAAACCCTCCAAAGGAGCCGGAATCCTCCATCGGTCACTCTGGCCATCTCTGGCCTGGCTTTGGTGTTTCTGATGACTGGAGAAGGGGGTGACCATTCGAATTAAGATGGACACCCCCCCATTACTTACAATTTCCATCTTCAGCAGGAAAGCCAGGCGTGTGACTTTGAGACGGTCTCTCTCTCTCTCAGCCTTAGCCCACCTCACAAGGTTGTTGTTGAGGGAAGGATGGAGCCCAAGTTATGTTCATTGCCTTGACCTATTTAGAGAAATAATAAAGGTGGGATAAAAGTCAACATTATCAAAAATAAAAATAAGTAAGTACTTCAGTCCCCAGGCAGAGAGTGTTTGGGAAATAATTATATCTGGCCAACGGTGTCCCTTTTCGCTTCATTTCCCCAAATCCTTGGACCAGGTCAATTTCTACCTTTGGGGGCCCAAGGCCCATCCAACTGGGACATCCTGAAGCCACGTTTGGGGGCCCTGAATCTTGCAGATTTTTCCTAGCGTAAAGCATGGCTGCCGGCCGGCTGGCCCCAGTCCATCTCTGGAGACCTGCACCTTCCAGGTGGCGGGTGGGGAGTTTGGTCCCAGGTAGGGAGGCTCCTGACACGGCAGGTAGGAGCCCTTCTGGGGTGCTGGGGCTGAACCCCCCTTTTTCATCTCCTCCCCCAAATGGGCCTTCACGGGAACCGTCTCTTCCTCCGGACAAGCCCAGACCAGCGAGACCCTGGCGAGGCCCACAGAGCCGTCCGTCCACTCCAGCGGTCCAGCCCCACCAAGGATGCTGGATGTTGCCATGGTGAGCTCCGGCCAATGGGGTTAGGGGGAGCCCCTGACGTCACCAGCCGAGGCTTTGATTGGCCTGGACCGGAGATTGGAAAAACCCTCCTCAACCGCCTGCCTGGACTATGAAGGGATTGGCGGCTCTGGAGGGGCTTCTGCAGCCGCCCTGGAAATAGTGACCGTTTTTCAGACTTACGACCTTTCCAGCATCCCCATGGTCACATGATCACAATCTGGATGCTTGGCAATTGACTCGTATTTATGATGGTCGCAGTGTCCCAGGGGGTTCACATGATCCCCTTTTGCGACCTTTTGACCAGCAAAGTCCAGGGGGAAGCCAGATTCACTTAACAACCAAGTGACTCAGTTATCAACTGTAGTGATTTGTTTAACAACTGAGGCAAAAAAGGTTGTAAAATGGGGCAAAACTCACTTAACAAATGTCTCACTTAACAATAGAAATTTTGGGCTCAATTGTGGCCATAAGTTGAGGACTACCTTCGTAGAACCCTCGGGACGCAGGGAGTCCTCAACTTATGACCACAAAAAGGGATCAGGCTCTCCTTTGCGAAGCAAGCAGGTTGTTCAGGGAGTCTGAGCCCATTTTTTGACCCTATGGGCATTAAGCGAATCACTTCAGTTGTGAACTGAACCACGAGGTCGTTAAGTGAGACAGAGTTTCCCCATTGACTCAGTTTGTTGGGAGGCGGCTGGGAGAGTTGCAGATGGGGATCACGGGACCCCGAGACACTGCGGCAACCGTGGCAAACACACACCGGCTGCCACAGGCCCAAATGTTGATCGTGTGACCGTGGAAATGTTGCGACGGTCGTAAGTGTGAAGACTGGTCCCCAATCACTTCCCTCAGTGCCATTGTAATTCCCAAAGGGATCTTTTTAAGTCAAGGCCTCCCTTTGCTTAGGAATCCTCTGCATTTCTCTCCTTCCTCCCTGGGGGAGCTGCAGAATGGCTACTCCCGGCATTCCTCCACTTACGACCAGAAGGGAGCCCCAAACCTACGTTGCTAAGGGAGAAATTTGTGTTTTGCCCCACTTTATGACTTTTCTTGCCACAGTTGTTAGGTGAATCACTGCGGTTGTTAAGTGAGTAACACGATTGTTAAGTGAATCTGGCTTCCCCACTGATTTTGCTTGTCAGACGGTCGCAAAAGGTGATCATGTGAATCCGGGACACTGCGACAGTCATAAATGTGAATCAATTGTCAAGCATCCGGATGTAAATCACATGACCCTGGAGATGCTGCAACGGTCATAAGTATGAGAAATGGACCCAAGTCACTTTTTTCAGCACCGTTGTAACTTCAAACGGTCACTAAATGTACTGTCATAAGTGGAGGACTGCCTGCATTTATGTGCATTATCCAAGAGCAGCCCTGGAGAGAGATTCCCTCCTCCTCTTCCTCTCAGATGTGGGAGTCCGTTTGGCTGGGGGGGCTTAATTCCCTGGACCGCCTGGACCCCTTTTCCAAATCAAGAGTGGCGCTGAAACAAGGCACAAATTCTGCACAAACAGCCACACCCAGGAGGTTGTCACCCCATTAGCCCCCCGGAATCAAAGCTGCTTATTGATTCAGGGAGTGGGGGGGCAGAGGGCAAGGTGGGGGGGTCTCCAATGCTCCCCCCTGTCAAAGACCCTCCCCCCTCTTTGGAGAGCAGCCAGGCTTCCCCTGCAGTCCTCCCCCCATCAGCCCCTCACCTGTGCAGGACCCGCCAATCATGCCCGTCAAGCCCATCTGACGGCTGCCCTCTTCGGAAGGGACCCCTGCAGCTCTCTGGGCTTCTCTCCCTCCCTCCCTCCTGCCTCTCCCTTCCCCGGAGTCTTCCTCCCTCATCCGCTGCCACCGAGCGGCAACTGGGGCGTCTTTGTGACCTCCCCTCACCCAGTTCTGAGCCAGGGGAGCCAAGCCCAGCCAGCCAGTCTGAACGGAGGCCGGGAAGGTCTGGATGGGGAGGAAGGTCTCCAGCTCCACCCTCCCAGAGGGAACTTTCGGCCCATCTGGGTCTGGGGAGGTCGCACAGGTGGTCCTCTTTTAGCCCCCAGGCTGCAAGGACTCTCACTTTTTGTTCCCCCCAGGTGTGATAAGGAATGCTGATGGTCCCTTTTTGAAGCCAGGAATAGCCGGGATATTTGGAAGGGTGCCTCTCTCGGAGGGCACTGGCCCCTCCCTCCAAGCCAGACAGGGTGGCTCTCTCCAGCTCCTCTCGGCCAGATGTTGCCATCCCAAAAGACCAAGTTGGCCCACATTTCCCACGGCTGCCCCTGCCAGGGGAAAGAGGATTTCTGTGCAACCCAGCACCCCCCTCGCACCCTCTTATTGGGCGATAAGGACACCCCAAATGGCCAGTTCATCCCCCCCCAAAATCCAGAGGGCAGGTTGAGACTCCAGTCCAAAGGATGTGAGGGGGAGAATGGCTCCCTGGGCACCATAGAGTTTTACTTTTTGTGATTGCTGTGATTTTGTTGGGTTTTATATTTTATTCCTTCGCACCGACGCACCCAGGGATGTTGCACATAAGATGGGGGTCCAGGCAACTCTCATCAATCAATAAAGAGAAGGGGTCGCTTCTGTGTGATCTCCTGTCCCACCACAAAATCCAGGTGATCCCAGTGAAGGAGGGATTTGCATTCAGTCTGTGTCAGCTGCCAGAAAAGAGGAAGGTGAAAGGAAAGAAATCCCTTCCGCTTTCCTTCTCTTTGGAGATTTTGTAACTGCAAATCACTGAAGAGGAATCAACCTGATCGACGGAAAACTTCAGAGATCAAACCAGTGAAAACGCCGCCCTCTTCAGAAGTCTGTCTGTCTGTCTGTCTGTCTGTCTGTCTCTCTCTCTCTCTCTCTCTCTCCTGTTTTTTCCTTACATGCAGTTTTCCTCCCTGATCAGCTGCCACAAAGTGTCTGGAACACATTTGTGACCTTCCCTTACGCAGCTCTTCCATTCGGGAGCAGAGCGAAAGCCAACCAGCCGGTCTAACTCAACCACCGACCCAAAATCCCATGGAGGATCAGTCGGTCCCAGCCACATCTGGTCCCTGCCCCAGTGGAAGAGCGAGGGACCCCGCGGGAGGGCCAGTCTGAGAAGTCGGACAGGGGGCAGAGCGAGCCTCTCCTAGGATGATGAAGCTGCTGGAACAGCCATCACGGGGGGATCGTCTGCAGATTCCCAGCTTCCTTCGAGCCCTCCAGCTCAGCCTGGCTGGGTCCACAGAGGGCTTGGCCGAGGTCAGAAGGGTGCTGGAGCCCCTCCGGGGCTGCGGGGTCCTCTGGCGGGGGCAGCAGTGGCTGCGGAGGGGGAGGTGGATCCCTGGGGCTCCTGAGGAGGAAGGGCACCCCCTGTGGGAAGGGCCAGGCAACGCTCCAGTGAGACCAGCGGGGGATCTCCTGGCAGACAAATTTGGGGCCGCCCAGCCAAGCGAAGCAAAAGGCAGGGGCCAAATGTGGGGCGCCCGGTGTCAACCCTGCGACTGAGCATGGCTACAGCCATTTTCCTGCTCATTCTGCATTGCCACAGAGAATGGATGGGGGAGGGCCTTCCCAGGGGCTTCGCTAGTCATAATCATATTTTGTCCCATGGGAACCAAGGTCATCGGTTGTTCCTGAGCCGGCAGGCTGGGTGTTGTGGAAAAAGCCCGCCAAATGACTGCATTGGGGAACGTAGTTGCTTGCATAGCTTTATGGGTGGGATTTCTAACTTTGTATTGGGGAATTGTTACCTGTGTATCCAGACTTGGTTTCACTCTTGACCGTGCTGATACTTTGTAACTAATAAACATGTTCTTTGAGGAATTTTCAAAGATAAAGTTCTGCTTTATTCCTACCCGTCTGTTGGAACCATGACATCCGGCTTTTCTCGGGGGGAAGGAGGGAGCCCCCTCCCCTGCACCACCTCCCGCTCTCGGACCCAGGTACCGCGCTTACACCCCCGTGGCTCCTCTGGCCGCTCTCCTGGCAGGGGGTGCCACAGCCTCTGGAGACGGAGGAGCCCCTGCGCGGCCCGGGGGGGGAAGAGGTGAAGGGAGTACCCACCCTCCATCTCTGGAACCCAGCTGGTGGGGAGCCCCTCTGGCTGCCCCTAACTCTCTACCTGCTGTGCTCCCACCGGCTCCCGGCGAGACTCCCAGCTGACCCCAAGGAGACTCCTGCGGGGAGGAGGCAGTGGGAGGGAAAAGGGGTCTTGGGCAGCCCACGTGCCAGGGCTGGGGGTGGTACTGCCTGACGTGGGCACCAGGGGTGGGGCGGGACAGGGGCTTGAGTGACAGCTGTCTGTTCAGGTCAGGGGAGGGGGGAGCCGGGATGCGCAGAAGGAGCCTTTTGCGTTGGGGTGGGCAGGAGTGCCTGGGGAGGATGCAGGAGGGAATCAAAGCCAGCTGAGGGACTTTCTGCCAATCACTGGAGTTTTAATCCCACCCTCAAACTAAAGGTGGGATTGGAGCCAAGTGACTTGGAGCCAATCATCAGGGGATGAGTTCTAGTCCTGCCTTATGGAGGAAAGTCAGCTGGCTCTGAGTTCTAATCCTCAGGCATGAAAACGTCCTGAGTGACTTTGGGCCAATCACCAGGAGGCTCTTGAGTTCCAGTCCTGCCTTAGTCCTTTTTGATTGGGGTGTGAAACTTGGAAAAAAATTCTCAGATTAATGTGGGATACCAGAATTAGGGATTCCTAGATAGTGAGATGGCTGAGTGTCCAATATTGTGTGGTGTCATGGAGGAAAGTGAAATTGTGCGGAAACACTCGTACCATGTTGGGCAAAGCCATAAGTCTCTCCCTTCTGCTTGTGGGCAAACCAGAGGCATCTCTGTGTGGTCAATGAGAATCTTAGATTGACCTTGGTCTGATCCATCAAAGCTTTTTTTACCTGCTTAAAACAGAATTTGCAAAGAGATTTGATCAGCAATTAGAAGCTATTCTGAAACCTCAAGATTGATTATCGATTCATCAGCTATCTGTGTGGCTGGAAAACAGAATAGCTTCCATGGGTGCCTCTTCCTGCAAACCTAGATTTTCCCACCCTTATGCACCTCCTTCTTGGACTGGATGAATACACAGCATTGAATGCTCCTGCTTCAGTCCAGACTACTCAGTCAATGATGCGGCTGCCTTCAGACAGGATCCCTTCAGTCTCCTCCTGGGGAAAGTCTCAGGGTCCTCTTTCCCTGCATATCTTGTCCAACCTCTCACAGACAAGCCAAGCTTGGAAGAGGAGCAGAGAAAAGCTTTACGTACAAATTGTAGAGTGGGAAATTAAAGGGCCTGAAAACTGCTATTTTATTTCTCTGGTTGATGAAAAGGAAAATAAATACAGAGGAAATTTCTTAAAGGTACACACCAAAATAACAACAATCCCAAGCTGAAATCCCAGACAGCTGTTCTGCTCAACACTTTCTGCAAAGGAGGTTTTATCAGGAAATAAAGAAAGAACTCTATAAGAAGGATGAAGATTTCCCTCCCAGGCTGAAAGCCGGTGAAACATGTCATTTCACATCATTCCGGCATCTCCTGGCAAACCGGTTGGTGCTTGGTTCCCACAACTTCTTCCTGACCACTTTTCCTACTCGCTTTATCTCACATTTTAGCTGCTGTCAGTAGGAAAAAGTGCCCACATTATTTTTTATAAGGTGTCACATTCCGGACTTTCACAGAGTTCTCTTTAGCAAGATTTATTAAGCTGAAAGGAAAGGGAGCTACAAGAATTCCAGTCGTTCAACATTTTCCCATTTTGAAACACATAGATATGATTTTCTTTGACTCTTGCATACTATCTAAATGGAAAGAATATCTCCTTTCAAGTAAAAGAAAGTTTTAGAATACTTCCAACATCACATGTTATACCTCATGTTTTTACATTTATTCTAGCTGTAAGATGCTCCTTTGTGTTCAGGTGTGGCCTCAGAAGGATAATGTAGCACTTGGGGATGAAGATGCAGCCCAGCAGACCAGCACTGGAGGCCAGGATGGAGAAAGTCTGCACAGCCACCATATATTTCCCTTTGGTGCTCAGGTAGGTTGGCACAAAAGTCACCCAAACACTGCAGAAGACCAGCATACTGAAGGTGATCAGCTTGGCTTCATTGAAGGCCCCAGGCAGATTCCTGGCCAGGAAAGCCACCATGAAACAGATGGCAGCCAGGAAGCCCATGTAGCTGAGGGAGACGTAGAACATGACAACAGCCCCTTCGTTGCATTGCAGGATGATCTCTCCAGGCTGGGAGTGGAGGTCAGAGTCAGGGAATGGGGGAGAAATTCCCAGCCATATGCAGCAGATGATAATTTGGACAGCAGAAGAAGAAAGGATGATGGAATTGGCCAAGCTCTTCCCCAACCATCTCTTCATTTGGTTGCCTGGTTTTGTGGCCAGGAAAGCCAGCACCACCGTGATGGTTTTGGCCAATAGGGAAGAAATGGCAACTGAGAAGATGATGCTTAAAACTGTCTGTCTGAGAAGGCAGGTGCCTTTCCTTGGTTGACCAATGAAGAGAAAAGGAGACAAGAAGCAAAGCAGGAGGGAGACCAGGAGGATGTACGAGAGGTCCCGGTTGTTGGCTTTGACAAGGGGAGTTTCTTGATATTTAATGAAGATGATTAAAACAAGGCCTGTGGTTAGGAACAAGGGTAGGGCAAAAGAGACCAGGATGATACCCAGAACATCTTCAAAAGACAGGAAGGTTATCACTTTGGAGATACATCGGACTCTGTCCATATTTGGATATTTATCATCCGGACACCTGGTGCATTTTTCTGTATCTGAGAAAGTCAAAAACCAGTATTTCTTTAATATTCTGTTCATTTATATTTCATGAAATACCTTTTTTTGGACAATGCCTGATTCCAGGAACATTTTCCAAGATGTGTTGCTTAACCATTCCACAGGGGGGGAAAATGATAATCTAATTTTCTAATGCTTATGTAGCTAAGGTATCTGAAATTGGAGGATTTCTAGTGCATTTTGAATAAAAAAAAAAGTTGTTTATGCTGTGGATAAATCCAGTTCCATAAAGCTTTCCCTTCCTCCAGTGTCACCCACCTTCCTGAGTGGAGATGGTCCCCTCCGGACAAGGAACGCAGTCATAGCAGCAAACTGGCTCTCCTTCTCGAGCCCTCTTGACAAATCCAGGATGACAATTTTCCACACATTTGGACTGAGGCAGAGACTAAGCAGAAAAAATAGGAATGCCAAAGAAAATACATTAGGGTTCACAATCCATGGAAAAGGAGAGGAGAAATGGACATTAGACAAGTAGATTCTGGGCTTCACTTAGGTGAACATGAAATCTCTGACTCCTTCCAATCAGGTGTAGGAGATGGGACCCTGGCAGATTCTTTCCTTAGTTCCTCCCTTTTGCTTCTGGCATAACACATTGCAACAAAGTCCTTTTCTACTTAATCAAGTCTGGAGGGAGGGAATTCAGAAAAGATTGAAGCATTAAGTGACAAATAATTGGTTCCTCCTAATGGTTGTATTAAAGGCATTCCTCTACTTTTCATATATCCATTGTTATGATGATCTACTCATATTAAATTTTTGAATAAATTTGTTGTCAAAGATTTATTAAATTGTTATTTTATTAGATTTATTTAAGTTGAATAAAATGTGATTAAGAAGGAAACTTCTGACCAGAAGGATCTGGAAAGGTTTCTTCTGGACTACATAAAGCCTTGCAAAGCTGCTCCCCTTTGACACTCGTTCAAAACAGTCTCCCAGTTAAGATATAAAGGAAAAATTCCTCATAAATTGTAGCTGTCAACTTTAAAGCAGATGTTCTTTCTTCATTTGTATTTTTATTTGTTCAATTCCTATGGCTGCCATGCTGCTGAAATAAGATTAAGGGGGAGGGCTCCTTGGCGCTCTCTGAGCTTGCTTGTTTGCTTACAGATGTTTCATTACCCAAACTGGGGAACATCATCCATACTGGTCATCTAGCACTGATAATGTTACCTAGTTTGGGTAATGAAACGTCTGCAAGAAAACAAGCAAGCTCAGAGAGCACCAAGGACCCCTCATGTCAACCCAGAACTACAAATATTCTCCTTTATTAAGAATAAGGTTTTCTGCATAGATTCTAGAACTCTAGTGAGATTGAGGTGAGATCATGAGAACGTGTCCCTGAAAAAGATGAAATCTTTGGCTGCAACTGATGGGACCTGAATGTGAGTCCTGTGTCAGAAGGAGATATTTCTAAGGCTCCTCCAGTTATCCAAGAAAAGGTCCTTTGTGTTGAAGAGCTGCAATTAGGAGACTCCAACTGGCATGGAAAGACAGACCCACATTTAATATTAGTTAAATTGGCGACTCTTTTTTGCCCAGGGGGAGTGAAGGAAGCTAAGACTCAGGCTAAACAATGCCATTCCAGGGATTTTCAGATGAAGACCCTCTTAATAGCCAAAGCCAAATCTAAGTAGCCTTTCATGTCAAAATCTCTCTCTATCAGGAAGGGCTTTTCTTTGAATCAAAGTTGTGTTTAGGTGTTTCAGGTTTCTGGGTCAAGGGATACTCTCACTGGTCACTGTCATTTTCTGTGAACTGAAAGTCTTGGACCTCCTTCCTGGGGCAGAAGCCCAATTGCTCCCCCCAGTTGGGTGAAAGAGAGATATGGTTAACTTTGACCAGGTCTGGACTCCTTAAAAATATCACAGACCATGGACCTGCCCGTTCAGGGAGCCATTTCCCAACGGCCTCTCCCTAAGCGGGACAAGATGAAACTTCTCTCCCAATGGGACCACCCGGAGCTCCATCCAGTCATGATCCAATTTCATCACATTCAGTCCAAACCTCAATTCAGGGACTGTTTAACAGAATTCCCTCCCACTTTGCTATTTGAGGACAAGCAAACCTGACCTTATTAACAACACAACTTCCAGCACTTGAGGGTTTCTCATCCCAGGTTGGACATGGCTGAATCAGCTAAAAACAGTCTTCAATATTACAGCAGCTGAAGAACACCTTGGTCAATAGTACTGAAGCCGCCCAAGTGGTCTATAGAAAGAAAACTGTAACGTTTCTGCTCCCCATGTTCAATTCTCAGTGAAGGTCATTGACCCTTAGTACACATGAAATGGGTCCTAAATCTTTGGAAAAAAGAGAGAAGACACCAAAATTTCTCCGACCTTGTTGAGCAACCTTAGCTGTGAAAGAGCATCTTCATCGATAGTAAGTCTCTGTCTTTCCAAACTCCCCATTATCTGCTCGATGGGATCCTCCTTGGGGAGAATCAACCAGCTGAGGATGATCAGATCTCCTGCTACATCTTCATTTTGATCCAAGTACAGTTTCGTATCAGAAATATTGCAAAACTCATTCTTCTGCAGGAAAGGATGGAACTACAATGGGAACATCCAGGAATTTTAAAATCTGAAACCCTTTTTTTAAAATGCCATTTAGCCTTTTCACATTTGAATCTTTCTTCTGCAGTTGTCTAACATCAAAATATGCTTATTTGGAAAAACAGGTTCTTTTGCTATCTTCATAAATTAAAAAAAAAAGGTTCAGCAAAATTTCTCAACCATATACTGGCAATATATATATTAATAAATATAATTGATGCAATTGGTAAGTTATAGGGAACATTCTAGAGCAAGTGACAAATAAAAATGAATCAGAAAAAAAGAGATTATTCATAAACACCTAGAAAACATCAGGTTGATTATGGGAAACCATTCGTTTAGTGACCGTGCAAAGTTACAAGGGCACTGAAAAAAGTGACTTATGACAGTTTTTCAGATGCTCATTGCAGCATCCCAGGGTCACGTGATCAAAATCAGAATTCTTGGCATGTACTTATGATGGTTACGGTGTTTGAGGGTCACGTGATCTCCTTTTGGGGCTTCTGACGAGCAAAATCAACAGGGAAGCCGGATTCACTTAACAAACGTGTTACTTGCTTAACAACTGCAACACTTTACCAGAAAAGGCAAGAAAGGTAAAATGGGGCAAAACTCACTTAACAACTGTCTTGCTTAGCAACAGACATTTTGAGCTCCGTTGTGGCCGTAAACCCACCCCTGTCTTGTGCAGCCTCTTCCAGCAACTGAGGGAAGCTGCAGAGAAGCTCCAGGTCTCTTCAATGCTGTTCCAGAGGGAGGGAAATGGGGAAAGGAGCTCAGCCACAAGAGAGGAGATTCCGGCTGAATGAGAGGAAGAACCTCCTGAAAGGAGGAGCCGTTTCAGAGCTGAGCCCTTAAAGCAGAGGAGTTCAGCCTCCCCTTCACTGATGACACAAAGACTGAGCAGCCATCATAGGAGAAGCTTTAAGTGGGATTCCTGCAGAGAGGAGGGTTGGGCTAGATGGTCTTGTTATGTCCTGGACCTTGCTGAGTCATTCAGCAAGGCTCAGGAACGCTGCAGGAAGGCTGCAGAGACCCGGACAGACCACGTGTCTGCCCGGGACCCAGACAGGCTGTCTCCGGCCTTGCACGCATGCGCAAGGCGGGAGAATGGCCTGCAATGATTGGCTGTGCATCCCCTTGCACAGGTAGTATCAAAGGCCAGTTGCCATTGTGTTCTTGCTTCTGTTCTGTGAATGTACTTAATAAAGAGATCCTTTGTTGTGAACCTGCCTCGTCTTGATGTCTGCTTTGCAAGAACAGAACATTGGCGACGAAGGTGGGATCCTCCGCATAGGAAGCCAAAGGAAAAGAAGCTAGGGCCAACTCACCTGAAAGCCTGAAGCGAAGAGAAGCGCGTCGTCCAGGAGAAGCAACCGCCTGCCAGGACGAAGATGCTGGAGGTGGGCTTGGCTTCGTGGGACCCCTTCTCTTTCCTTGCAGCGAGAGACATCAAAGAGGTTATCGGTCACAACGGTGTCCAAGCTGGGCCGTCTTGTCGAATTCGCACCCAGAACTATGGAGCTCTTACGTAGCTCGCGTCAAGAACTACTTCAGGGTGAATAAGATCCAAGAAGACGAATTGAAAGCTGCTACTTTGCTGTGTGTCTGTGGGCAAGAGACTTTTGACATTTCTGAGAACCTTGTAGCCCCAGCAACATTGGAGTCGATCACCTATTCAGATCTAAAGAAAATGCTGCGCGAGCATTTTGAGCCCAAGCTTTCTGTAATAGCTTGGAGGCACCAATTCGAGCAGTGGGATCAGCAGCCGGGACAATCAGCTGAGGACTTCGTCGCAGCTCTGAGGCAGGCTGCTAGGCCATGTGCGTTCCAAGACGCTCCGAGACTGGCTCGTTTGTGGATTGCGAAGCTGTGAGATGCAGCAAAAGTTGTTTGCTAGAGCCGATGTTTCGTTCCAAGATGCCCTGAGAGAAGTTGCAGCTGAAGAAGCAGCTGGCAGCACGGTGAGGGCATTGCGGTCGACCAAGAACCCTCCAGCAGCAGTTCCTATCCATCAGGAAGTCGTGCAAGAGGCCTCCGAGGAAGAATGCGAGGAAGAAGAGGTGGACAAACTTCAACAGTCAGCGGAGAGAAGACTGCAAGAACGCAGAGGGAAGACGCATGCATCCCTTCAGTGTTTCGGCTGTGGGGGTCACCACAGGAGAGCTGACTGCCATTTTCGTTCTGCTGTTTGCCGGGCATGTGGCAGGCAAAGCCACATCGCATCAGCCTGCTTGGGTCGCCAGAAAAACAGGTCCCCCGAAGAGTTGCCTCTGAAAGGTACCAAGATCCCCAGCCAACGCAGGGTGGGTTTCTGCGTGTCCCGTAGGGGGGTATTCAAAACTGGGGTTCACTGGCCCCTTAAGAAAAAGCTTCATGTTGATGTAAGAGTGCAGGGAGTTCCCCTGGCTATGGAGCTGGACACAGGGTCCGCTCTTTCTATTATTTCTGCAGACACCTTTAAAAAGGTTTGTTCCAGGAGTGGATCACGAGTTAAACTCAGGCCCTCCAATCTCATCCTCACTGACTTTCAGAATTCACGAGTCAGTGTGAAGGGGGAGGCCACGCTTAGAGTACAGCGTAAGGAATTTGATGGGTTGTTAGATGTGGTGGTAGTTGGGGGTGATCGCACAAGTCTTATTGGCCTCGATTCCATTAGTACTTTCCCATGTTTTATCTCCATGGTGCCATCTTCCGCAAAGGAGATCTGCGCCCTTAATTTACATAGCAGATCTCTGCCTAGCAGAGGGATGGGACAATCTGGCATATACACAAACTGGTGAGTTATGGTCTTGCCTCCAGTAGTGCAATTTAGGGGTTCCAAAAACGGTCGTTGTAATATCTTTCCTGTTGCTCCTTGTATATTGATAGTATGGGGGGAAGCCTGACTCAGGGGTTGGGTTAGGACTGATCGGGTGGCTCCGGTATCTACAAGGAAGGGAATCGGTTTGCCTCCTACTGTTAAACTGACCACAGGTTCCGGGAGGCGGACTGAACCCGGTTGGTCTCAGTCCCCTTCCTCCATTCCTGCCAGACCGATGAGGGGAGGTCTCGAAAATCCTCCTCTTCTCCCTCTCCCTCTCCCTCTCTGGCTTCTACCTGGGCCACCTCTGTAGCTTGTCACAAACCTACCCCTTCCTCTTCCTTGTTCTTCATCCTGATTTCTCTCCGGACATTCACCCTTCCAGTGGCCTTCTTTTTTACATATGGCACACTGGTTTCGTCCTAACGTCATGCCAATCCCTCTATCTCAGCTGACTCCCCTACTTCTTGGTCCCCCCATCATAGTGACAGCCAGCAGCTCAGCCTTCCTCTGCATTTTCTGATCCTTTTTCTTGTCCTCCTCCTTTTCCCTATTAACATATGTTTTTCGGGCCACCTCCATTAATTCACTCATGGGCTTTCCCAAGGCTCCTTCCAGTCTTTGTAGCTTTCTACGAATATCGGGGGCACTTTGTGAGATAAAGGCCATGGCAAGCATCCGAGCATTTGCCGGCTCTGTTGGATCAATGGGTGTATACATTTGGTAGGCGTCCAACAGCCGAGTGTAAAATGCTTCTGGACTCTTGGTAGCCTCTTGCGTCACCAAGGATGGCTTGGACATATTGACGGAGGGTTTCCCTGCAGCACAAACTGCTTGCACCACCAATTGTTGATAGGCCTTTAACTCGCGGATATCGTGATAGGGGTTCCATAAGGGGTCCCTTGATGGGAACCTTTCTTCAACGTACTCGTCGATATTACGAAGTAAGGGCAAGTTGGGCTTCACTATTTTTGACACTGCTATCTTAATCTTTTCTCTTTCCTCAGGATTAAACAGAGTTCCCATGAGCTGTTGCAGATCGATCCAGGTGGGGTTGTGGGTGTCCACAATAGTCTTCACTAAATCTGCCACTTCTTTCGGCTTTTCACTAAATGGGCCGTAATGAAATTTCCAATTTAGGAGGTCTGATGTCGTAAAAGGCACATGCTGGAATAGAGGAGCTGTTATCATCTCAGCCTGGTTGTCCTTATTGACAACCAACTGATCAACCTGTCTAAGGGGGGCAGTCAACGATGCTTGTTCAGTCTTTGCCCTTGTCCGTTCAGCTATCGGTTGCTCTTCTCCCTTATCCGTTGAATGCGGTCCTACCTGCTCCTCCTCTGCCTCGGCCCCCCCTTCAGCTCCTCGGGGCGAAGGTCTGGCCTGGGCCCCCTGAGCTTGGGCATCGTGTTGGGCTATGGCTGGACTCTGGCTCGTCCTATCTGTGGGACTCTTCAACATAGGAGATAGTTGGTCCAAACGCCACATTGACCCAGCGGCCGAGGATGAAGCTGATGGAAAGGAAACCTCCCCCCATTCCTTGTGGGGGTACATATGGTGGTGGATGTGGCAGTTCTTCTGGGCAACTAGGTAGAACCTGGATGGGTCTCTTAGCCTTCTGGGGTGGTGTGACACGTGATACAAGGAGTCTACACTGTTCGGTTTTGCACTTCTGGATCCATGGTGGAGGTCTTTGCAACAAGCCGAGCCACACATCAATATAGGGTGCCTGATCTGGATGTCCTAACGTGGGGTGGAACACTAACTGATGAACCTTTAACGCAATAGAGAGATCTAATGTCCCTGTATCGGGCCAGCCTAGGTTAAAGCTTGGCCAGTCTACTTCGCAAAAAATCCTCAACTTATGCTTGCTCCATTTAATACCATAGTCCTGAGTCCCATACGCAGAACTAAAATGCTTTAACATACATCTCAACGGAATAAGGGGCACACTTCCACCACCCCCCATGTTCCTCCCAGGGCACCAGACAAGACATATAAGGAAACACGATGAGAGGAAGGTAAGGGGTCCTTCCACTCGGGACAACACTAGGGGTTCCACTGGCTCACACTCGACCCAGGGAGCCGGAAGATCACGGTCTCCAATGGGAATTGCGAATGCCACTCACACACTACTGGCCCAGGGTGCCAGACTCTCACGGTCACCTTTGGGAAACGCAGTAGCCTTTCACATCAAACACTCATAACAGTCCTCCCACCTTATTCCAAAGAGAGGGTGATCAGTCCTCTCCTCCGTCCCTGCTTACAGGGAGGGATTGTTTTCCCCATCCAATACTTGCCTGCAGGCGAATCCTTTAACCTCTGGCCAACCGGAAAGATGCCTGGTCTCCTTCCCCTTCACCTGTGGTTCTTGGAGTGGCTGACCGCCGCTGCTGGAGCCCCGCGCCCCAGGGAAGTCCCTCGGAGTCAAAGGTCCGATGGCGCCTGGGATGTTCCCCTTAACGCGTTGAGCCCTGGCACCGGGGTGGGCCCTCCAGAGAGCCCCAAGACTCCTTATTCTCCTGGCTGGCTCGCCAGTTAAATGTAGTAGAAACTCAAGGTTTTGATTCAGAAGACAAGACCACGAAGAGTTGGAGAAACAGGTTTATTTGCGCAAAGGTTCAGAGCATTAGCATGGCAAATTCTGAACCCCGGGTTACGCCCAGGGTGTCACTTTTATACAGTTTGTCGCCCCCAAGGGATGACTTATCTACCTTTAACATCATAAAAGAAGAAGTTTATGCCCAGTTTAAACATGAAGGGAAATAGGAGAAGTACATGTCGTTGGGCGTCTTACCACATCTACGGATGCTATCTTACACCATCTGTTACTTTCAGTTGCCACTTCTTGGAAAATGTTTCTTAACAGAATGTATCTTAGCACATAGGTCATTATAATAATACGTGTCTAAAGCTTGCAACATAAAGGTTTTGCTAATTTGAAATAATATTCTTTATGGTGATTTTCCATCTACCTCAGAGGCACTTGGGATCCAAGTGACTGGGCTTAACCATCTAAAAAATGCCAGCCTTGCAGGAGTCTGTAAGGACTTTGCAGATGTGTTCAGCCCAGAGCTTGGTTCATACAAGGGGCCTCCCACTTTGTTAGATCCAGCTATCACACCCATCAGGGTTAAATGAAGGAGGGTGCCTTTTGCCCTCAAAAGTAAAATAGATGCTGAGTTAGACAAACTGCTCCAACAAGGCATTCTAGAACCTGTGGATTCTAGTCCATGGGAAACCCCCATAGTGACACCATGAAAAGCCAATGGTGAAGTCCGAATTTGTGCAGACTATAAATGCACTCTAAACAAAGCCTTCCAGCAGCATGCATATCCAGTGCCTCTGGTGAGCCACATTCTGGCCTCACTGAAAGGGGGAAAGGTCTTTGCTAAGCTTGATTTAGCTCAGGCCTACCAACAGTTACCTGTTGATGAGGCAACAGCTGAGGCCCAAACTATAGTTACTCACAGAGGGGCTTTTAAAGTAAAAAGGCTGCAGTTTGGGGTCAATGTAGCCCCTGGCATTTTCCAAGGGGTGATGGAGCAAATGCTCCGTGGTATTCCTGGGGTCTGCCCTTATTTCGATGACGTCCTCGTTGCAGGAGAGTCATCTGGGAACTTGGCTGAAAGGCTGAGAGCTGTCTTGCTGCGTTTCCGCCAAGCTGGGCTGAAGTTACAGCAAGACAAATGTAAAATTGGTGTAACATCCACCAAATTTCTAGGGTTTCGTATTGATGCTGAAGGCATCCACCCTGCAGAGTCTAAATTCCAGGCCATTCAACTGGACCCTAGTCCCCAGTCAAAAGCTGAACTCCAGGCTTTTCTGGGCCTACTTAATTTTTATCATTCATTTCTCCCCCACAAGGCTGCAGTGGCTGAGCCGTTACACTGGCTTTTGGACAAGCAGACTCCATGGACATGGACAAAGGTCCATGAAAAGACTTTCAAAGAAGTCAAGGCTTTGCTGTCTTCAAATGCGGTACTGGCGCATTTCAATGAGCAATTGCCTGTGTGCATCACATGTGATGCCTCCCCTTATGGGGTAGGAGCAGTGTTAAGTCATCTCAAGGCTGATGGGACTCAGGTCCCTGTGGCCTACTACTCTAGAACTCTCTCATCTGCAGAGCGTAATTACGCGCAGTTTGACAGAGAAGCCTTGGCAATAATCTCAGGCATCAAGAAATTTCACGAATTCTTATATGGCCGCCATTTCACGGTCTACACTGACCACAAGCCTTTGCTGGGTTTGTTTACAACAAAGAAACAAACCCCACACATCATCTCCCCCAGAATGGTGAGATGGTCAATTTTCTTGTCAGCTTATGACTACACCCTGGTTCACAAACCAGGGACAGAGATGGGCCACGCTGATGGCCTTAGTAGGTTACCTCTAAAGCAAATAGAGGCAGACCCTGCTCCTGCTGTACACATTCTTTCCATTCAGGACTTACCTGAATCTCCCCTCAATGCTAGGGATGTGGCTGCTGAAACTGCCACTGATCACATGCTTGCACGCGTGCTGACATGGGTGTTGTCAGGGTGGCCTGACACGTGTCCTGGTACAGAGTTCCAAAGTTTCTGGCGTAGGAAACATGAATTTTCTACTTTCAAGGGGTGTATCCTGTGGGGTAGCAGGGTAGTCATCACGGCCTCATTGAGGACTAGAGTCTTGCTCTCTCTGCATGAGGGACATCCAGGAATTGTGAGGATGAAGGCGCTTGCACGTAGACATCTTTGGTGGCCTGGACTCGATAAGGACATCGAGGCCCAGGTTCAGGGGTGCCAAGTGTGCCAACAGTCACGGCCTGAGATGCCCCAGGCCCCTGTACATAGGTGGGAGGAGACACTCACTCCATGGCCACGCGTACGCATTGACTATGCTGGGCCTTTTCAGGGGCAATTCTTCCTTCTCCTCGTGGATAGCCATTCCAAGTGGCTAGAGGTCATTCCTGTATCCTCCACTACTACTGCCAGGACCATCCAGGTGCTCAGAGGAATCTTTGCTTCCCATGGTCTTTCTGATGTCCTTGTTTCAGACAATGGTCCCCAATTTACCTCTTCTGATTTTCAGGCTTTTCTTCAAGCCAACATGATCTGGCATGCTATGTCTGTTCCTTTTCACCCTGCCACCAACGGTCAGGCTGAACGCATGGTGCGTACCACCAAGGAAGCATTAAAGAGAATCACTCAAGGACCCTGGCATCACAGGTTAGCCGATTTTCTCCTTGCATACCGCACCACACCTTGCACAGCTACAGGGAAGAGCCCAGCTGAACTTCGCTGGGGTCGCAAACTCATCACTAAGCTGGACAGATTGCATCCAGACCGGGTGGCTTCACAGGTGTCACAACAATGGGCACCTAGGAGACTCCAAGTGGGTGATCCGGTTTGGGCAAGGAACTATGGGCATGGACATCTCTGGGTACCTGCTGTAGTATGCAAGGTCTCGGGGCCACTGTCCTACGAAGTGGCCTTGGAGGATGGTCGTATGCTTAGACGCCACATTGACCAAGTGCGCTGGAGGCTTCCTGGCCATGTTTCCACTCCTGGCTCTGCTCTTGGGGGGGAGGGGGACCCCAATTACGATTGTGGACCACAGTCTCTCCACGAGGGTGCTTATCCTAATGTTCCTCCACATGTTCCAAGTGAGGGTCTTGCCATGGAGGCGGCTCCTGACTCTGGCAGAGGTCCCTGGCTAGGGGCAAATGGCCGTAAATTGGCTATTCAGGGTACTCCTGCTGCTGGTCTTGGGCTCGAGGGACAGTGCTCCCAAGAGGAGTCCAATGGAAATTTGGGGAACTCCACCCCACCAAGGGACTCGGGGAACTCAACCCCACCAAGGAACTCTGGTTTGGGTCTGGTGGATCCAGCCAGTCAGCAGTCAGGGGCAACCCGAGTCTTCTGGGTGACAAAGTCCTGGTTTGTTTTGCACAAACCGGGAGCAGGCACTCCAGGCACCTATTACTAATCCTACACCTGCAACTACACCTGCACCTAATCTGGCTCCACGGAGATCAGAGAGGGTTAAGGGTCCTCCTAAGCATTTAGGGGAATGTGTAAGATCCCTGTTCACTACATAGGAGGTTTATTAGTCCTTGCCATCTGAGGGGAAGAAAAAAAACAATTTTAGCATTGCGGTGTTCATATTGTCAAATAGTGAAAGTCCGTGGACATAACAGCGACTTGAAGGTAATGGGTTGCAAGGAGTAAAGGTTGAAGTATAACGTGCCAACTGACCTCCTATGCTGTGTTGTGTGTAAAGTGTTAAACAATGTGTTTACTTATTGTTTAATCCAAGGGGGGAGGGGTGTTATGTCCTGGGCCTTGCTGAGTCATTCAGCAAGGCTCAGGAATGCTGCAAGAAGGCTGCAGAGACCCGGACAGACCACGTGTCTGCCCCGGACCCAGACAGGCTATCTCCGGCCTTGCACGCATGCGCAAGGCGGGAGAATGGCCTGCAATGATTGGCTGTGCATCCCCTTGCAAGCGGAGTATAAAAGGCCAGTTGCCATTGTGTTCTTGCTTCTGTTCTGTGAATGTACTTAATAAAGAGATCCTTTGTTGTGAACCTGCCTCGTCTCGATGTCTGCTTTGCAAGAACAGAACAGTCTCACGGTGTCCTTCAAAGTTACAGATGTAAAATTCTACTATGCTAATCACAAACCCATAAAGACATGAGTATATTTAAAAATGCATACATCCTTTTAAAATTAGCAGTGTTTAAAACCAAAATTTATCTCTTATGGTGCCTGCGGTTTAGAAGATTATGTCTCTAGCAATTAGATTGGCCAAACCTGTTGATCTTTTGCAGCATAAGTAGGTTGAGACAGTTCCCCTCCTTCCCCTCTGGATTCCCTCTCCAAAAGAATCGAGATTAATGGATCGATATTGGGACCCCCATACCTGCCATGGCTGCAGCCTTGGAGCCCCCAAGATCTTTTCTCCCTCCTTCCTTTTCCTCCTCGATCTGGAGGAATAGGCGGCATTCAAGGCCTGGGCCAGAGTCTTCATGATACTGTACAAATGGGTATTATTTGTGACCCTTTTTCTGTTCCTTTTCTCCTGAGTCTCCAGTGGGGCTTTCTGGGTGCATCTTCTCCGGCCTTTGACAGAAAAGACGTGCTTGGAAAGAGAACAGTGGAAATAATGATCTTGAAAGGGATCTTCCACAAAGAAATAGGGTTCAAATGCGTCATCCATTGGCCTTTCATTTGTCAGAATAGCAAAGCTCCAAATGCTATGGACGTATTTGTAAAGTCTGTTCTTTTTCAATAAATATGTTCCCAAAACTGCATCGATCCAGACTTTCCCTTCAACGGGTCCTGTCAAACGCATAAGTGCCAAATGGAAAGGAAGAATTCTGTCCTTAATGGAAATACGTTCCAGGAAGTGAACAAAGGCATTGACTTGTCTCCACTTAGAGAGGGCATTCCTGAGGGCTGCTGTATATCCAATTTTTGAGAACAGTTGTGATATAACCACACAAATTCCATTTCTGACAAGCATAGGAGTGAAAGTCCTCATGAAATTCTCTCCATTATCTGTGTCTGAAGCAAAGAGGCCAATCAAGGTCCATCTAAAATGGAGGAGCATTTTGACAACTGCTGGGTAGTGGAATCCTTTTTTGGGTAACATCCAGTGGAAAAGGGGGAAATTCCTTTTATCACTTAGAGCCTCTGAAGCACTACGAGAACTGATCTGAAAAAGCAATGAAGAAAGCTGTGTTATATTGGGGGTCAGATAAAGTCCAAAATTTTAGCTTTTAATAAATTCAACTTGGTTTTGATGAACAAATTAAACAGATAATTGTTGATTAGTGATTATGCCATATCAAGAAACAGAATATTAAATACAAAGATTAACATTGTATATAAAAATTGAACACAAGAAACAAATGAAATAAAAAGAATAAGAATAAAAACATGAATCATATTTCTGTATCGCCCCTACAATTTATTGCAATCAGACCCACATATGCAGTGTCAAGCCCTCCGGGCTCTACATGGACAGGTGGGGGGGAAGCGAGGACGGCGTGCAGGGAGGAGGAGCATGGCAGTAGCCAGCAGTCGGAAAGCCGATGAGCAGCTGACGGGCTTTGCCGGCGTCCCCGGGCAGCAGCAGAAGACCCGGATGGACAGGGAGCCTCCGACAAACAGCTGTGTGGCCGCGGCAGCGTTTCTGAGCCTCCGAGCCTCTGACGAACAGCTGAGGGGCCGCAGCGGGCTGGGAAGCCGCGGAGATGTGAACGGACCCGTCAGCATGCTTCAGCCGCCGACCAGCTGATCCCTGGTTGTTGGACCATCCGGCGGTGTTGACAGAGAGGGGGGGGTTGGCATGGAAAGGCGATAAAATCTACATCCCAGAGAGGGTACGGACGAAGGTGCTGCATTGTGGCCATGACATCAAGCAGGCAGGTCATTTTGGTTTTCTCAAAACCCTACACCTGTTAAGACGACAGTTCTGGTGGCCAGGGATGAAGGTGGATGTGGAAACATAAGTACGTGAATGCCCCGTATGTGCTACCACAAAACCCCGGGTGGGTAAACCACCTGGCCTGTTGCAACAGGTGGCCAACCCTAACCAGCCCTGGGAAGAGATCGCGATGGACTTTATTGTGGAGCTACCGGATAGTCGGGGGTGTATGGTGATCTGGACGGTAATAGACCTGTTTTCGAAGCAGGCCCATTTCATCCCGTGGAAGGGTCTGCCATCCGCCAAATGGCTGGTCAGACTGTTCTTAGTGCACGTATACTGGCTACATGGGGTGCCCCGATGGATAGTGTCCGACCGGGGCATGCAATTCACCGCCCACTTCTGGCAGGAGTTCCTCCGCTCGATCGGTTCATCCCAGGGACTAAGTTCGGCGTTCCACCCCAGTACCAATGGGGCCGCCGAACGGGCCAACGCCATGGTGGAGCGGTACCTGCGGTGTTATGTGTCCTATCAGCAGGCGGATTGGGCAGACCTCCTGCCATTCGCTGAGGTGGCGTACAACAACGCGGTCCACAGCAGTACCGGCTTCACCCCATTTCGAGTAGTGCACGGGGTGGAGTTTGTTCCGATCCCTGAATGCCAGCAGGGGGATCCCTCTCCTTGTCCTCCGCGTGACTGGATGCCCTATATACAGGAGGTGTGGGATGCAGTGAAAAGGGCTTTGCAAAAAGCAGGGGAGGCATCGAAGATACGATAAAAAATGAGCACCCCAAAAGCCTTTCCAGGTAGGGGATATGGTGTACCTATCGACCAAGCCGTGTAAGAAATTGGGGCCAAAATATGTGGGTCCCTTCCGGGTAACTCAGGTCATCAACCCGGTTACAATCCGCTTGCACCTACCTCGCCTTCTGGGCAAGGTGCACCCAGTTTTTCATAGCAGCCTGTTGAAACCGGTAGTGGGGACCTCATCGAGACGTGTGAAACAACCACCAGGGCCGGTTGGGGGGCAGCACTACGAGATTCAGGAGATACTCGACTCCCACATCCACTGGGGTCATGTGCAATACCTAGTGAGGTGGAAGGGCTACCCCATAATGGAGGCCTCCTGGGTGGGGGTGGTGGACCTTGTGGCTCCCCGCTTGTTGCGGCAGTACCACCGCAAAAAACCTTGTAAGCCGGGGGGAAGCGATAGGGCCAATAGCCCCGGTACCCATCTAATGCTGTGTCTCTCCTTGCTTTCCAGGAGGAGCCCTGGTAAGAGGGGCCACCTGTCCAGCCCTCTGGGCTCGACATGGACATGTGGGGGTGAAGCTAGGATGGTGTGCAGGGAGGAGGAGCATGGCAGTAGCCAGCAGTCGGAAAGCCGACGAGCAGCTGACGGGCTTTGCCGGCATCCCAGGGCAGCAGCAGAAGCCCTGGACGGACAGGGAGTCGCAGCGGCGTCCCCGAGCCTCCGACGAACAGCTGAGGGGCTGCAGTGACGTTTCCGAGCCTCCGACAAACAGCTGAGGGGCCGCGGCAGGCTGGGAGGCCGCAGAGGTATGAACGGAACCGTCAGCATGCTTCAGACGCCAACCAGCTGATGGATAGCTGGATGGCTGGGTCCGGAGCGGCGGAACGGTGGAGCGTCGAGGCTGCTGCAGCAGAGGCGCATGGTGGAAGAGTCCCTGGGGCGGAAGCTGCCCTTATGAACTGTTGCGGCTGGATGCTGGTATGGCGGGCGGGGGTGGGGTTGATTAATGCATGGGTATGTAAAGCGCTGGGAGGCGGATGTTCCCAGCGCGGACTTTGATAGCGGAAAGCCTTATATCTGCATGCCAAGGATTCCAGTAAACTTCAAACCACCTGTGAACCAGACGTCTCCTTGTCTTCTTTTCCAGGGGTGAGGTGAGGATCTTTGACATGCAGATGTGAAGTGAATTGTTTTGTTCCAGTAAAGGGCTGTATTATATGTAAATGTTTAATTCTAACTGCAGAGTCAATATATTGCTTTAACACAAGTATCCCAAAAAGTAGTTTGTCTAATGTGCAGTGCAGGATTCTGATCTCTCTCTTTCTTATGCAGTTGACATTCAATATTCCAGATTCTTGGATTCCAGATTTTTTTCTTTTTTCTTTTTATTTCTATCCCACCTTGATTATTTTTTGGCTTGTTCTCTAGTTATATAAGAGATGGGGAGGTCACAGCTCCTAATATAATTTGTCAGTTGCAGAATCCAAGAGGGCTTTATTTGCAATATTGTACGTTCCAACACAGAGAACTTTGGTACTCTGTCAGGTTCCAGAGGTTTAACTGTACACCAAGAATTACAACCATGTGGAAAAGAAAGGACGCCCTCTTTGAGTTCTGTGGTTTTACGTATCAGGACATAGCAAAAAGCATCTTGTCTTAAGCAGTTCTTAAAACTAGATAAATACAGCCTCAGATGAACAACAACCCATGACATATTACACGA